>JARHVA010003702.1:170000-310000 GCA_037957365.1 Torreya grandis | reverse complement strand
GATGATAATGATCTTAGAGTATGAAAAAACAAGTGGACCTTCCAAAGAGTGAGTAAGGGATTGTGGCAGTCAGCTATAACATGTCCACATAGTCTACCATGAATGTGCACCTATAGTTGCTTGAAAGGGGAAAATCATGTTAGAATAGAGATTTTAAAACTAATTTAAAGATATTAATGATGATAAACACACATTTGAATAATTGGTAAAGATTCTAAGTCTGTCATGAGGTCAAAATCAATACACATTATCCACACTTGCACTCACTGCTTGTATGTGCAAAATTCCACCTATAGGTGACACTAGTAGAGAACTGAGAATGCTTGATGGGAGAAATTGGAGCATGGTGAATCTTTAATTAGAGTCATAGAATGTGGTGAAAGCATATCAAAACTATTTAAAGTGTGAGATTAACAAATAGAAGTGGGAACCTTTCAAAGGTAATGACTGTGGATTCAGCGATCAAATCCCTAAAATGTGAAAACAAAGATGTAGGCCGTTTTTTGGGTATCCTTATACAAAGTTTAATTAATTTATAGGAACTATAAGTAAACTTATCTTCAAGATCCCACATAGGTCTATAAATTTGTAAAATAAGTGAGGTGTTTGAGTTGAGGAAGATGGTTTTCAAGAGCCCTCAAGTTATTCTTTTGGAAATCAAAATTATTCAGTGCTATCTACAACCATGTGTGTTAAGTTGGTCTCTCAAATCAGTAAAATTAGTTATAGTGCATGATAATAGATTTGGATAGTCTAATTACACTGGTAAACACATTATTTCCATGGAAAAACATCACGAGGGTATATATAATTTGGTTTGTATTCATTTAGTGAAAATGAGACAGTTCGTACAAATGGCCTAGGCATAGTCACCTATAACCAGCCTAAGGTTGAAGTTTGAGAAGGTGTTTCTTTATTGAAAGGTGTGGGTGTTAGGGTATGTTTTATGGTTTTAAAATTTATTTAATTATTCCTTAAAGGTTTCAAATTTTCTTAAGAAACAAGGTATTCAAGGTAAACTAGCCTTCAAGTTCCTAATGAAGACCTACAGCCATACTGGTTTTCTCAAAGCATAGATAGTGAAGGTCAAACAAATGAAGGTAGTCATAGAACATGATGTGTAATTTTTTTAGGAATGATAAAACTTAAATAAATTAAAGGAGGACATAAAAAATGCAAAAAAGGCCTAAATCATATAGTTCCACCTATAGTTGTGCCTAATTCTAAAATTATTCACCTACAACAGACTGCTAGCTCATACTTCATCCATGAGAGTGAATTAAGTATGGAAATATCTAAAATAGTTTATGAAAGATTAGTAAAATTGTATAATATGACCCAAAGCTGATGTGGCACATGTCTCAAGATGATTTTTCACCCATCGGCTTCTACTTGTCTCAGTATAATCCACTATAGTTGACTGTATGCAATAATGAGTTAAAGAGTGGTGTTATGATTTTTGTATTACATAAAAAACAAGAAAATGAGTACAATTCAGTGTGTAATGATATTATGATATTATAAATATCCTATATACATTGAATATAATATTGAATCATGTAGGACTACTTACAAGAAAGAAGAATATAATCATAGTCATATGATTCCAGTCTAGGCCAATCAAGGTAAGGTGTGAACAAAATAAAGTTTGAAAGGATAATAATTGTAAATGTGTTTTAAGGAAATATAAAATGATGAAATTATTCCAAATATATCCTCATAATATGGTAACAAATTTAGGTAGGGATCTAATTAAGTAATATATAGTTTATACCCCAAACCCTGCACATAGTCCGTTTTCTAGGAGCTTATCTTGGAATTTGAAGGAGTTTGGTATATTTTTATCTAATAAAGAGATTTTTTTAAAAATGTATAAATAACATGGATAATCCTATAAAAAATAAATTTTGTCTTAGAGAATTGTGTAATTTCCCTCTATTTTATCTCAGATAAAGGGTACTTCCCTTGAAAGCAAACCCTACAATTTTGAGGAAGGGATAGAAAATGATGAACTAGGATCTAATTGGGAATTTATAGGAGGTATGATAAGTTATATTAAATATAAAAAAAACATGAAAAATCATGCATATATATAATAATATCAATTGGGTGGTCTATACTTCCAGGTATGCAAACATGCCTGTCAAGCATGGTTTAGGCGTAAAGCCAACTTGAGAGTCACTTTCAATTCTATCATGAGATGAGAATTAAAATGGATTATATAATGTTTTTAGGGTAATTTTAGATGTTACAAATCTTTTTAAATTCATATAAGTCATAAATAGGGCCACTTTTGGCTCAAGACCAATTTAGGCCTACAAGAAATGAGGAATCAAGCTCGATAGGAAAATTTTAGTTGCTCGTATCTTCTTGAACACCTAGCATCGAGATCCAAGAAGTTTGGAGAAGTTTATATGGGTCATATAAATTGATCTTGCATATATTTTTTTCAATTTTGATGTTCCATCTTTATGAATAAAGCCTAAGAGAGTAAAACAGGGCTAAGCTCACCAAAACCCTTGTTAGGGACCAGTTTGAGAAGATGGAGAAGTTAGTGCATATAATTGAAATATTTTTCCAAAAATTATGATTGGAATTTTTAGGTTACTCTCTAAATATACTCGCTATACTTTTGGACTATATGAAATTATACAGATGGAGCACAAAATAATGTTTTATTGATAATGTTTGTGTTTTTATAGGTTCTAGGAAGAGTCTGAAGATGCCAATCACATGGGAGAAAAAATTGAGACTTAAGATAAATAACCATGTATATTTAATGCTTAAAAAAACTCCTAGGTGCCTCAAAAAGAGATCTCATCTTAGCTAGTTAGAACTGGCATGGTGAACATGATAGTGAGAAAGGTGAAAACTTCAAGTGGAAGCCTATTTAAGGTGAAATTAAATAATCTAAGGAAATGGATGGAATTAAAACATGTAATTAAATCCCTTGTATGTATTTTCATGGAAAAATAAATCCAATTTTGAGGCCAAGTGTGAGGGGTGACTGAAAAAGGAGTTTCTTTGACTATAGGCAGTGATGGCTCATTCTCAAAGGAATCTAAATGATTAGGAATGAAGCCAATGCATGAAGAAGCATGCATGAAACCATTCCTTCTTAGTATAATCATAATACCTATCCATATTTAGTTTTAGGATGTTACAAAATAAGGGAATGATTAAGGCAATTTCTTGGACTAACAAAAGAGACTTCATGCCACATTTCAAGAGTTTCATGACTTGGGATGCCACTCGTCTCTTCTAATTTTGCATGAGAATTTTCAGATTCTCTTATCTTTCACATCTAACTCTTTTTATCTTCTTTAAACTTTTCCTTTTGACCTTTGAAATTCTTTCTTCTCTTGTCTCTCTCAGGTTCTATAAGAACTAGCCATTTTGGATATTATAAGGATACTCCACCTAAGTATGGTGAAGCCCTACTCATTTGAATACCATGGATCAATAAAGAATATTTATTTTACTTCTTATATGAATATTAATAGTGTTTTCACTTGAATTATTTATTTTTCTTAGTGATGACTATTGTTTCCTTAGCATTGTTGTCTCATTCTCTCACCTATTTTTAGCTTGAAAGCTTCTTCTTATAGGTCATGTGAAGTGTTCTATGAGGTGTCAAGGTTGAGTGAGTTAGTATATTTAATAATTCCATTGTAGGCCTCTTATCTAGTCCTCCTAGCCTAAACATTCATCACAACCTCATAATTAAAAACTGATGTGAGAAGATTTAGATTAGAGAAGTGTATGCCTAGTTAGTCTCTTGGTCTCATGTGTAACATGATGTTGGTTGGTAGTTATCATTTAATTTGGTGTATCACCACTTTTAAGATAGTTTAATTTCAGTTTTCTCTCCCTTTTCATTGCAAGTATAGGTGTAGTAGTGATCTAAAAGTGATACATCAAGAGTGCTATCCCTATCTAGAGATTCACCTCATTCTTAGGCTACCCATAGCTTAGAGGTGTTTCAATTATGTCACTTGGATGAGGAGAGTTGATAAATCTCCTCAAAGGGTGAAAATCCAAGTGACAATAGTTATGATGTGCTTAGATATTGTAATTTTTATGTGAGTTATCTCATTTCCCTTTTATAGTACTTATAATTTGTGTGTTGATCTAAAAATTACCTTATGGTGTTTATGTGTAATTTACTATAAAGTCTTAGTACTCATATTTAGTGAGAGCCTATATTGAAGGCATACTCCCATTTCCCTTAGAATCTTCCCATTGTATGTTCTTGGTGGTAAAACTTTAGTGAAACTCAGTCTATAGTGGTATAATTATAGTAAGGTCACTTGGCTCAATGATCAATGCATTAAGTTCATTCCAGACTCAGAGGCTCCCTTTTCAACCTTACTCTTCCCTCTCTTTTTTATTTGTTATTTAAAATTGAACTATCCTTTCCCCTTGTGTTTAGAAATAGAAATCATAATAGTTTAACTCACATAATAATCTTTGATAATTAAACCTATGTGTGAACTTCATATTGAACTCTCAGTGGTAATAGTGCATCTCTTGGAGACTATTCATGTAGACTCTATTTTTGAAGTCAAATATCTATAACCATGCCTTGGGCTAATCGTATATCAATCCTAAAATAAAGTATGAAAGTACATAGTTGTCCCTAACTTCCCTTTTAGGAAATGCCTAATCTCATGGGCATTTCAAGAATAAAGGAGTCTAGAGCAAGCAAGAATTGGTGCTAGAAGGAGGGTATTCTCATATGAATACTTCATGCCTATCCTTAATTTTTTTTTATGAGTGTGTGGAGATTGTGTTTATTGATAATAATGTTCCAACCACTATTTGATTATGAAGCATCCTGAGACTAGTTTGCCTGTTACTAGTGCTAGGTCTTACAATAACTGATTGGTAATTTCCCCCTACATTTCCATAGAAAACCCAAGCTCAACCAATATAGAAATATAATTATTCCCATTAGTTCATCTCCACAACCCCTTCCAAATTTATAGCCCAAGATGGTCTGGTTAGCCAACTCTACCATTAACATTTGAAGATTTGTCCATGATTTACCTAGGAACCCTAAGAGGTGTCTTCCTTATTTCACCCCTATCATGGGAAAAAATATGGAGGAATACATAACATCATATAAAATTTCTTTGAGGCTTATAAATTTAGAACATGAGGATTTAACATGTAATATTTTCCCCTTCACACTTATGGATTCATCATATGATTAGTTTTTCAACCTTCTCGAAGACTCTATCCTGAGTTGGGATGATTTTTTCACTGCTTTCCTCACCCAATTAGGGAAAATGATGGACCCCATTATCCTATATCATTAGTTTTATTATATCTATATGGGGCCTAATGAGCCTATTAGGAACTTCAATGCTAGGCTTCAGAAGATGTACAACTAGGTCACCATGCTTTATCAACCTAACCCTCAGTTAGAACTTGAAATGTATAAAAGTACACTAGACCCTTAGACAACCATATTCCTAAGAAGAAATATGCCCATAGTAGACTTATCCTCAGCTTATGTAGGGGCCATCAAAGTAGATAGGCAAATGAACCCTTAAAGTCACACAATGACCCCCACTCCTAGTGTGCTATCAAAGATGCTTGCATTGAAATTATTAAACAACATTAATTAGAATGTTCCAATGCTTTATCTACTCCTTATAATGCATCAAATCCCACTAGGTCATCCCACTTTAAACCAATAACCAAGTTTACTTAACCAATGAAACTATGAAATAATACCCCAAACTCAACATCAGGTGACGTTGGATGTATATAAAAATCCCCAAACCACACCTCAAGAGTCCACTAAGATTGAGTTATATTCTATTTAGTGGATGGTAAAAAAACCAATAATGGCTTCAGAAGGCTATAGACGCAAGTGAGTCACTCTAATGCAGAAATTCTAACAAAAAATTCACATATCAAAGACCAAACATGAATTATAACTACCCTTACAAGCCCCCAAAACCTTCACCCAATATGCTACCCAAAATATATATCTTTGATATATCCTTACCTAATTGGTGTTGAATATATAACATGATAATAGATGTGGAACTGGATTGCATAGAATTTGGTTCTACTTTTGAAATATTTCAAAAGTAAATGAATGAATATGAGGTGGTCCCCAATCATCCTAAATCCTCTAACTCAGGGAAAACCCATAGTACTATTATGGTGTTAGAGATTGTGGATTTCACTATCTAAGAAGAAAATAAGCCAAAGTAGGGTATTAGTGAAGTACAAGTGTTTCAACAATTCCAAATTAGAAACTAAACCCTTAGGAATAGGTGACACCAATAACCCCATACTACATCAACCCCCCTAATAATGATACAACCCCACTAAACCAAAATTCTAGGAATAATCCCCCACTTCCAAGACCTCAAGAACCTAAGGCACCTATGAAAACCCCACTAGTCTAAAGTATAAGAGGTTAAAACATAGTGGAATATATAAAAAATATCGATGTGAAAATTACCCTTCATGAGCTTGCTCAAATCATAGAGTAATGTGATCTCTTGCTAAAATATTTAAATAAAAAACTAACCCCATAGGCCCAAGCAAAATTGAGAGTAATACACACCAATGTGCTCATTTAAAAAATAATATGAAGGTCCCCACTTTCCTCTTAACCATTTGACTTTTTGGAAAGAATCTACATAACTACTTAGTAGATTTAGGAGCATTAGCCAATGTGTTACCAGTAGGCATATGTGAGAAGCTCAGGTTAGCACTCATAAAGTTAGAGAATGTCATGGTCTAGCTAGACAAGTTAGAAGTAAAAGTGATAGGTGAAATGCTAAATGTCCACATCTAATTGGAGTTTGAGCCTAAGATCCAACACTTCATAGACATCCAAGTAGTGGAAATACTTGAAGCTTATGACATGTTCATCAATAGAGATTGGTACAAAGTCTTGAATGGGTATATGAACACACATTTCTCCCATATGTGGTTATCATGGAGAGGATTAGCCAACCAAATAAGGGTAGATAGAGAACCCTACATGAAACATATGATAATTGAGTACAATGTGATTGATGATAAGGTAAACTTAGTTTCTTCAGTCTTAGGCATCTACATGCTGAGCACAAAGCCTCCCAAAGATCAAACTAGTCATATCCCATACTTTCTTGGCCTATGGTCTCTTTATATAGATGAAACCCATTCTAAACAAGGTAATGGGGACTATATTATACTTATAGATCCCCTAAGAAGGAAAAATTTAGCATCATATAGGATTTAGTTTTCTTACATGAATAACCTAGATGAGTACAAAGTTCTAATCCAGGGATTCCAATTTGCATTAAAATACAAGGCAAATGAACTAAGAGATTTTAACAATTTTGATTTGGAAGTCAACTAGATTAAGACTAAATTTTAATGCAAGCTATCATACCTTAGGAGGTATAATCATATATCTTGGGACCTAATTAAGTTGTTTAAATGTATTTAATATCATCCCTATTCCCTTGAAAAAAAACTAAGTAGCCAACTCACTAGCATCCATGACAACAAACCTAACTCCCTTGGATGACACTGAGCTACAAGAGTTATCCATGGAAATCATCCCATATCCCTTTGTCTTAAACAATGTGACAAACTTCTAGATCTTTAATGTTGACTAGAGTATCATATAGTTCCTTAGTAATCAAGTAATATTTGACGCCCAAGTTATAGATGAAAAAGACATAGATAAACCTGGGAATGAGCTGGATAAAGATGAAATCCTGAATATCCATGGAAATTGGATCTTGAAGGGGATGATCTCATTGAAAAGAGAATTTGATGCATTAAACTCCACTTTTCAAGTGAAAAGTACCAAGTTTAAGGATCAAAAGTGTCTATTCATTAACCTTGGTCATATAAAAAATCCCTAAATGGTTAATGTGGGTCCTAATTAGATAGAACACAAATTATAGTAGTTACTAAGGTTACTATTGAGATATAAGGATGTGATTATCTAGCCTTATGGAAACCTTAAGGTCTTTAACTTGAGGGTAATCACTCACACCATCCCCATGAAACCTAGCCAATAACCCTTTAGGCAAGGACAAAGGCTAGTAAACCTAATCTTAGATCCCTTGACATACAAAGAAGTCCATAAGATACTATTTGCAAGCATAATTTTCCTAGTCTTGCATTCCACCTGCATGGCCAACCTGGTCCCAATGTGAAAGATAAATTGAGAAATTCACCTATGTGTGAACTTATAGATCTTGAAATGAGCCTCAAATAAAGACAATTACCCATTTCCCTCTCTCTATGAGGTAGTCCAAATGGTGAGTGGGTCTCAAATGATGTCCTTTTTGGATGGATTATTTAGATATAACTAGGTCTTGGTTAATCCCAAAGACATAACTAAGATGGATTTCACCACCAAGTGGGGTACATTTTCTTATAAATAAATGCCTTTTATATTGATCAACATTGGTGCCACTTTGAAAAGGGTGATGAAATTTGATTTTGAAGGACTAATAAGTAAATGTATAATAATCTATGTGGATGACCTAACTATGTTTTCAAAATATAGGTCAAATCATGTGCACCACTTGGAAAGGGTATTTGAAAGATGTATAAGGTATGGCATTTCCTTAAACCCAAAGAAGAGTGTGTTCAGTGTCAGTGAAGGTTAGCTTCTTAGTCACATTATCATAAAAGAAGGTATTACTATCTACCCCAAAAGGGTAGATGTAATTTCTAAACTATTTTTACCTAATAGTAAGAAATAACTAAAATATTTCTTTGAGAAAATTAACTTTGTGCATAAATTCATTTTAAGATTTGCTGAAATAGTAAAACCCTTAAATGCAATATTGTAATAGCATGCAAAAGTGGAATGGCATGCATAATCAAAGAAGGATTTTTAGGATATTAAATATGTTATAATGTAAGCTCCAGTCCTCATCAACCTAAACTATATGTAATATATCTAAATCTATCCCTTTGCCTCGAAGCACACTATTGGTGCTTTCCTCACCCAAAAATTAGAAGAAGAGCACCCTTTTGTTTTTATGAGCACTAACCTTAAGGATAATGAGATTAGATATTCTATCCTATACAAACACACCTACACCCTAGTAAAGGCAGTGAATAAATTTAGAGATTACATCCTCTGAAACAAAGTTCACACTATTGTCTTAGACCTAGATATAAAATAGATGTTGGGATAAAATGAGATGGGTGAAAGAAGAGGCCAATGGATGAAAAATTTACAAGAGTATGACATAGAAATCAAGCTAGCCAAATTGGTAGAGGATAAGGCCTTACTCAATTAATAATAGAGATAGACTCAAGGATTATATTACACCACGTAGACTAAAAAAAGGTTCTATAATTAGATCGATATGCCCTAATCATGCACTTTTTACTCTATGAAAGCACACCTCCAGGACTCAACCAAACACAAAGGAGGGTCTTCCAGTTAAAGGTTATGTAATATATGCTGAAGAAGGGAGTTATCTTTAGAAGGAACCGTAAAAGAATCTATCTCCTATGTGTATCACAAGAAGAGGCTAATGAGGTAGTCACTTGATAACAAAGCCATGGCCCACAAGGTTCTTTGGGAAGGTTACTACTAGCCCATATTATTCAAAGATATTCATGCCCACGTCTGTATCTTCCATTAGTGCTAGACCTTTTCTAAGATAGAAACACATGTAATATTGCCACTATAGCCCATTATGGAATCTACCCCATTTGCAGAATAGGGGATGCATTTCATCGAGTTCATTAAACATAATTCATCAGCTGACCATAAGTTCATTCTTATGGGCATGCCTATTACACCAGGTGATTTGAGGTAGTTACAACCAAAATAAGCACCAATACCAAAGTCATCAAGTTCATTGAGAACATAACCACCCATTTTGGGGTCCCCATTTCTTTGGTATGTGGTAATGGTCTTGGATTTTAATCTATAGAGTTCACAAAATGGGCCTATGATAATAGGATCATACTAAAGTTCTCATCCAATCACTACCCATAAAGGAACAGATTGGTAGAGTCCCTTAACAAGAATTTAATTAATGTCATCAAAAAATCACTTGGGAAAAAGCCTCAACAATGCACTCATTGATAAAGTTCACCCTATGGGTAGACCACACCAAGCATAAACAAGCCCTTAGAACCTCTCATTTCTTTCTAGTCTATGAATTGGATCCAATCATGCCAATCATGCTCAGGTTACTAATTTATAAGTTTATGAAATAATTCATAAAACTAGATTATAAGGTGGATTATAGACTCCTCAACCTAGTTCAACTAGAGGAAACCCAAGATGAAGATTTATTAAGCTTTAAAAAACACTAAGATATAATCAAAAGGTGGTTTGATAAGAGAGCAAAGATCAAGATCTTCATAATCTCTGACCTAGTCCTAATGTGGGACAAGGATCATGAGAAGAAAAACCAACATTCAAAATTTGATCCCCTCTAGATTGGCCCATACAAAATAGCTAAAATCCTAGGTCTAAATACCTTCTATCTCAAGGATATCAAGGGAAATGAGCTACCACTTCCAGTAAATGAATAGTTTTTGAGGCACTATTTCTATTGTAGTCTTTGAGTAATCCAAGCAGAGGTGGTAATGTATATATTAGATAGGTTTGTTTTCATTTTGTGTTTTCTTCTATTTTGTGTTTTTCCCTTTGAATCCCTCTTTATTTTTTAATGATCCTTTGACACCCATCCTTGTTAGTAGCTGCTCTAGGTGATGGCCAAAGACTAGATGAATTATTGAAAAGCAAGAAGACCCAAGTTGAAATCTTTGATCTAAGCAAGTATGGGATGGTAATTTAAAATTTTAACACTTTAGGTTTGAGAGGACAATGATTATATTAGAAACAAGTGAAATTTATAAAAATACACATCTTAATAGAACCACCAATCCATATTTGATATAATGTCTCAAGAAATTATCGAATTATCCAAGCAAATCAAAGATTGGCTAGGTATTCAAAGCTTCCTCATCATCCATTCACCTTTAGCTTCATCATGAAACCTCAATGGACAAGACTATTAAATGATAATATTTTCATAGGGAAGATTGGAAAAGAATAAGAAAATCATGCAAAATCAAAATTTTGAGTCTACCTCGAAAGGGATATATAGATAATATCTACCGTAGACTTTTCAGCTTGGATGGCAGTGGAGAAAGGCCATGAACGAGACCAAAGGTATTTCTGTTAGGGATATGGATGCTCATCTATTAGTAAAGCAATTCCCCATACATTTTCCCTCTAAGACATTAAGCCATCAATAACCCAAATGAAGCGTAATAACCAGTCTAGCCTCAACTATTTGAATAAAACTTGAGATTAAATGGGAAATGAAGAACACTTCTTACACACACTGGTGGCCATATATAGGGTGAAATCTCAGTATGCCACTTTATATAGTGAGACTTTAGTACATCATATTTTATATTATGAATAAAGGTCCCTCTTACAATATTTGATTTGTACAAGGAGAGGAAATTAAACTGATTAGGTTCTAAGTGCTTATTACCACTTTCCCTGTGGAAGTCACCATTTGTTATGGCTAATACGCCCCCTTTTATTCAAAATGGGGGACCCCTCTTTTTAAATATCATGAACTAAATATTTGGGGTCCCTTTTTTTGTTCTTATCAATTTCATTAAAGCTAAAATCCTTGGAATAATAAGTCACCCTAATTTATCTGAGTAACAACAAGCCTTATTTATTTTTTATGACTAAGGTATACTTGTTATTTCATGAATCATGGTGATAAAATTTTAGATCCAATTTTAATGGAACTTCCTAGAGTATCATTCTTTTCTTAGAGTAGTAGGTCTATCACCCTTTGTCACAAATCAAAATTGTAATGATAGACAAGTAGCTATTAAATAAATTACAAGTCTTTTAACTTCTTACTTAGTATTTTTCATGATCTTATAAGGTGGAGAGCCCATCTAAATCAAGAGGTACCACATCACCCTTTAGAATGGCTAGTCCTTAGACCTATTATAGATGTTAGAGACTAGGAGTGCTCGACTGAATTAGGAGGCACCACATCACCAATTGTCAAAATGGCTAGTCCTCAAACTTGACAAAGATGTTAGAGCTTAGGAGATCCCAATCGAATCAAGAGGTGCCATATTGATAATTATTAGAGTGGCCATTCCCTAGACCTATTATATATGTTAGAGCTTAGGAGAGCCTGATCAAATTAGGAGGTGACACATCACTATTTTTTAGAGCAGCTAGTCACTAGACCTATCATAGATGTCAGAGCCTAAGAGAGCTCAGATAAATTAAGAGGTACCATATCACCAATTGCTAAAGTGTCTAGTCCTTGGACTTGTTAGACATGTCATAACCCAATAGAGCCTAATAAAATTAGGAGGTTCCATAGTGATAGTTATCAAAATGGCCAGTATTTAGACCTGTTAGAGATGCAAGAGCTTGTCTAAATCAGGAGGCACCATGTCACCAATTGTCAGTATGGCTAGTCCTTAGACTTTTCAAAGATGGTAGAGCCTATGAGAGCTCAATTAAATTAGGAGGTGACACATCACCAATTTCCATAATGGATAGTCTTGAGACCTATTAAAGATGTTATCCTAAGAGAGCCTAACCAAATCAGGAGGTGCCTCATCACCCATTATCAGAATGGATAATCCCTAGACTTGTTAGAGATATCAAATATTGAGAGATCTTAGCTGAATTAAGAGGAACCATGTCAACAAGTTTTAGAATGGCCAATCCTTAAAATTTTTAGAGATGTCAAAGCCTAACTAATGTGCCATATTACTAATTATCAGAATGGCTAGTCCTTGAAAATATTACAGATGTTAGATCTCAGGAGAGCTTGGATGAATATGGAGTCACCACATCATCCAATAAGGTAGATGAAATTATGGTTAACTAAGGCCCTAAAAGGTTTAAAATGAAGTATAGATGATGTAAATAAACCAATCAAGATGTGCCATATGTCTTTAAGTGACACCTCACCCTTCTTAAGGGTATGACATGAAGTACGAAGCTATGCCTAGGTATCAATCATTAATAAGAGCACCAATGAGCAGATGACACATGTTTTAAATTAGGATTTAACTAGGAAGCCTCTAAGGGATGTGAATGCACACCTGCCACACACTAGACATTAATGAAATAGGAAACTAGGTTAATATGACAACATTAAAACATCCCATCACCATTGCTAAATCTAATTAGTAGTGGAGGATTGTGGGCTCTGAATTTAACTTTCGATTTAGAAATAAAGAAAGGAAATCCAACCACCAACTCAATTTTAAATTTTCACCAAGTGATCCACTAAATTCTATTAATAAAGGGGTATTTATGCATGAATTTTTAAAATCCTAAGGAAATCCCACTAATAATTACCACTACATACCTTTGAGAGCATTCCATCTCTTAGATTTATAATTCTTATAGATTACCTCTATTTTTGTGCCTCTTATGCTCAAAGCCTCCCTATTGCCCCTCTATCTTGCTATAATAGACACATCCTCTTCAAACTCAAAGGTTGAACTTGAGTATTAAGATAACACATTCTTAATCAACTTGACCAAGTTAAAGCACTACAGTGAATTATTCAAAATAGTCGAGCAAGTGCTGAGAGACTCAGTGTTTGATAATGAAAAACAAGTGGAGTTTGAGGATGCCTTTTGGTCCTAAAAGAAGTGTGGACTCCATAGAGATGCTACCAAGCTATAGACATTCCCTACACTGACTTGTTTGGTAACTTCCTTCAAACTTCCATCTGAGTTCAAGATGGGGTCCATGAATGGGTATCTTCACCTAATTTTTGGTAGTAGATTACCAATATCTTTGGAAAGGCTTACAAGGAATACTAATCCCTCTTAGATTACACTTTCTCTTATGACATGGTAGTGGTGAGGGTCTAAATGTAGAATTAACAAATATATGACATCTTATATGACTGGGATGAGAACCCAAATGTTAAATGGGTTAACAAGGAGGACATAAATATGTACACCATCCACACCTTTTGGGAGGAAGTTTGGGTAGGCATGGTTATAATGAATTAAATATTCAGGGCCCAAGACTACTTACACATCAACAAACTATGGGTACCCCTCCTCTATATGATCCTCACACATTCCAAAGTTATGGATATGAGAGGAATGATCAACTTTAGGTTGGTCAATGCCATCATAAATGCATGAGCCAAGAGTAATTTATACATAATGAGATACCTTATGGACATAGTCTGTGGGGTAGTTTATTTTATGCCTTTGATTTTTCCTATGTGGGTTCCCAATGGCTCAATGGTCCATGTGATCTTATACAAACTATATGGCCACCATTTCGAGAAGTATATCTGGGACGTATGCAAGTATTTCTACCTAGTGGTATACCAAATGATTAATGACGACCAAATGCCCCCACTATCTCAAGTAATTTAGGAATCCATCATTGCCATCAAGGACTATCGGCTCTATAGGGAAGACATAATGTTCTAAATTGTTAGTTTCTTCAAGGATCCCCTTTGGTTACCATATTTCATCCTAGATTATCTCAAAAAATAGGAAATTTCCTATAAGCTAATGGAGTTCATCTTTGGGTTTTGTATACAATGTGTAGAGTAAAATAATCTACATTTTATTTTGAGTTTCAGTTGTGCGCTTCAAGTTTTGTGCCTGTGCATTTTAGTTTCAAGGTAGTAAGGGTTGTGACACAGGGTGCAGGTTTTTCATTTTACACTGGTTTTTTATTTTGCCTAAAGTTTTGTCTAAGTCTCAAAGTTGAATAGAAGCTGCCAAGTGTTATCTACTAAGACACATTATAATTTGTTTCTAAAAGCAGCATAATGTGCCACGTGTCCCGTTATAACTCAGCAGAGTGCGATAAGTGTTGGCATCCGTGTTTCAGTTTCTTATAAGTTTCAAAGCTTATTTCAATAAGCTTCTCTCAGAGTCCTATGGAGGGTGCCAAGTGGAAACTATAGAAGGTTTTTATATGTTTTTCTAAATGTAGTATAAGTCACCACATGTCCCTTGTAAAGCTCAGTGGAACTTGCCAAGTGTCAACATCTGCAGTTTTTTCCTTTTGTTTCGTTATTAAGCAAAGACTGTGGTGGGCCCAAGGTGAGTTGCTAAAGTAAGTTGAGTGCACCAAGTGTCATCATCCATGTGAATCTAAAATGAGTCCCAAATGTTTATATAGTGTTTCTAAATCTAAGTAGAAGCTTCCATGTGTCCTCTTCTGCAGGACTCTCAAAAGGTATCTAAAGCTTCTATAGACAAGTGGAAGCTAGCACGTGTCATTTGATAAGATCAACGGAAAGTGCCACCTATCCCCATTCCCCTTTTGAAGCTGCTTAGGTAAGAAGTATTATGGGTCCCATTTTCTATAGGTTGATAAAGTTTCAAAGTAGCGGATTGTGACAGATGTCAAAGATGGAGCACTCCCAATACAAAGACACAATAAAGAGTATAAGTTATACGAAAGTTGCCAAGTGTCATTTTCTAGTGCCTCCTAAATAATGAGATGGTTTTCAAGTGAGGAAAGTAGATGCTACCATCTATCTCGAGGGTTTTATTTCTAAAAGTAGTGGAAAGTGTCATGTGCTAAGTTCTTGTTTTTTCGAGAAAGATGAAATCATTTCAAGTAAAGTGTGTAAGCTATGTTATTTTCCTTTATAGTCGCAAAGACTAGTAGATGCTGCCAAGTGTCCTCACTTATTTCATAGTGGGAAATGTCACATGTATCTGTTTCAGCTAATGAACTTGTAGGGAAGCTAAACATTTCAGATTTGAAAGACATATTCTATTAAACACTTCCAGTTAAGTTAGAGTTCAGTTAGACCGTTGGGAAATGTGACATGTATCTGTTTCAGCCAATAAACTTGTAGGGAAGCTAAATGTTTTATATTAAAAAAACATCTTCTGTTAGACACTTCTAGTTAAGTTAGAGTTCAGTTAGACCATTGGGATTGGATCTTGTGGACAATCTTGAGCCAGTCCTATGCTATAAATATGAGTTTAGGTGCTAGACAATAAGATCATAATCATCATATATCATCATCAAAAGAGAGAATTTTCTGCAAGAGATTGTTATCAAGAAGATTTTTTAGACTTTCTTGCTGTGGCCAGTAATATCATTTGCCTTTGTTCTATTTTCTTGATTTAGAAAGTTTGTATAACTATGCCTTTTATGTGACTAGAAAATTAATAAGAAGACTGAGTTCTGTGCCTTTGCTGATATTTTTTGTGTTACTGCAAAAATTGTCTAAAGTTGTGAGCCTTTGATTCTATTTGTTTTCATCTTTTACATTGATCATGCATTGTTTTCTCTTCAATGTAATTGAATCCTAAAGATAGTTTCACTGTGCTTAGTATTAAGGGATAAATTAAACTCAAGTGCATCACCATAGTTAAATTTTCTTTCATTGCATTGGTATTATGTTTAATTTCTATTCCTTTTCTCATAATACATTTGAGATAAAGAAGAGCTAGCTTCTTTAAAATCTAGAGGTTGTTTCAGGTCACAAGTCCCACATTCCTAAAACTTCCCATTATTGGTGTTGGAAATAGCGCAATTCTAAGCATCAACAGTTTTTGGCACGCCTGGTGGGACAATCTTTTGAAGTTTCTTTCAAGACTGTATGAACTAAAGAGCGATAAGGAGTTAGAGCTATGGACCAATAACAAAATCTCAATCTTCTATGAACCTAGGTATTCTTTTACCACCATTGATAACTAATTAAAGAAGAAGGGTCAATTAGTTTACAATAATACCAAGAGCAAACATGGGAGCACCTATATCCCCAAGGAATTATGCAAATTGGAACACTAATAATCCTCTGATTCTCCCAGTACCACCAGCCACTTGGGATCCTATTCCAGTAAATGCCTTGAAAGCTCTACCCAAATTCGGTGTTCAAGATTTCAAAACACCTAAAGAACATCTACAGGATGTGTTTGATGTCTGTGCAATACATGTGATCACACAATAAAATGTGGCTATAAGATTGTTAGCAGCTTCTTTTAAGGGGAAGGCTCTGGAATGGTATAGAACTTTGACCCCAAATACAATATCTACATGGGATTAGCTTGGAGATGCTTTCTTTGAAAGATTTGAAGAAAAGGGTGATAAATCTTCTTTGTTGCAATGATTGATTACTATCAAAAGGGCACCACAAGAAGCAATGACTAATTTCAATTCAAGATTTCAAAAGACTTGGGAAATAATTCCTGCTACAGTAAGACCATTACTAGGTATGGCTATAGTATTTCATCTTAAAGCCTTTAAATTTAGATATATCAGTAATGATTCAGTCACTTAGAGGTCAGACTCTGCCAGAAGCCTATGACTATGTAGTCAGAGCTAAAAATAACTTAATAGATGCTGGAAAGTTGCCCCCAAGGCCTCCCATGCCCATATTTCTAGAGATTACCTTACCTTTGCCTCAAGAAGCCCCTAATCCCATAGCCCCACTTGTGTGTATGTATAAATTTACTTAGCAACATGTTAAAGTAGCTGTCCCTATCCAGTCATCTGAGATGGATGATATCAAGAATAGCTTAAGGACATTTTTTAATGAGATAATTAACCTAAAAAGATAGTATAATCCTTATCCTAGACCCCAATATCAAGGATACCAAGGAAATAAACCTCCACCATAGCCAAATCAGTATTAGGGTCCTCAAAGGCAAACTAACCATCAACCATTGAACCAATTAGTTGCAGTCCCTACACCCTCACAGACTGTTCCCCCTAATCCAAATAGGGAGATTGTTCTAGGGCAGAATAATTATGCAGATGGCACCAATTCCTGGTGTTTCCCTTGTAATAATGCTCATATGCCCAGAGATTGTCCCATGGGTAATCTACAACAAAATATAGTAGAGCAAAGAAGAATGGATGGACAATTTTCAAATACTTCTGACACTCAACCCTACTAATCCCCTGGTATGCAAAATTCAATCCTGGTGGCTCAAATGCAAGGGATGTCCTTACAATAAGAAGAAGAAATAGTCCCTGGGCATGCTTTATTTTCATGGGTTGAAGATGAAGAGTTAGTATTCTTAAATGAAGCTTCTACTTCCATGAAGCCAATGGTACAATCATATTACTACACCAGAGCCAAGAAAAGGATGATGGAATGGCCTGAAGTCCCAAATAATGAAATTATGAAGATTCCTTCATTTCAAGGTCATCAAAACATAGTTGCTAGACAAGAAATACCTCAGTCAATGAAGAACCAAGTAATTTTTGGACAAGTTCAAGAAAAAGCAAGGAACCCTTATTATCTAAGAACCCAAACACTAGGACTAGTGAATGTGGTGGATCAGCGGAAGAGGACCCCAACACATGTGTCAATATGGGACATATTAGCTATTCCTGAGTAAAAGACACTATTGTAAGAAGCTTTGAAGGGCTAAGTAGTGCCTAAACATACTAGTACCAAAGAAGGACCTGCTGATAAGGAAAGGCTCAAAGACATGGTTCCTCTCTAGACAATAGCCCTTTTGAACAATGTACCAGAGGTGAGCAAATTGAAACCAGAGCCCTTTTATTTGAATTTGATAGTTGGAAAGAAACTATTACATAATGAAATGATAGACTCAGGGGCCAATACTATAGTAATGCCTAAGCAAATAATAGATGCTTTAAAAATAAAGTATGATCCACTTACTAGAGGAGTTATGCAGCTGGATGGGAAATCGGTGAAAATAATAGGGAAAATTAAACAACTCCCATTACAATTGTATACTTGCCCTAATATAATTATCAATCGGGATGTGGTAGTCATAGATATACCCCCTGTATTTGGCCTATGTTTATCTAGAGATTTCATAGCCAAGGAGGTTATATGTCACTTGATTGGTCTCACCTCATCCTCATAACCAAATATGGTACAAAAATGAAAATACTATCTGAGTCACTATCTAAGGATCACATCACTAATGAACCAATCACAAAATTAGAATCAACTCATGCTATGCTAAATAAGGAAGAAAGGGTATTTTTTAAAGAGTTAGGTGGCTAGACTATACATGACCAAGAGGAGGAAAATAACTAGTTGTTAACTATGATGCAAAGTGACCCATATGGAAATTATGACTCTACTAGTCTGGGCACTTATGTCATATTTGATGAGGACCATGAAATCCCAAATGTTTTAAGGGAAGAAATGCCAAAGACTCAAGATTTGAAAAGGACTCAAAAATTTGGACCTTAAATTTTGATGGGGCTAGAAGTAAAAATGGTGCTAGAGCAGGAATTTGTCTTGTTACTCCAAATGGTGAGAAAATTTTAAGAGCTATCCATTTCCAATTTGCCTGTACTAATAATGATGCTGAATATGAATTCTTAGTACATGGGCTCATGTTATCCAAGAAAAAGGGAGTAAAGAATCTGATAGTAAAAGGAGATTCAGAACTAGTGGTGAAACAACTCAGAGAAAAGACATTAGCCAAAAATGTAAGGATGAGATCCTATAGACACAAAATTTGGGACTTAATAGATGATTTTAAAGCTTTCAATATTGAAGTAGTTCCTAGAACCCAAAATTCTAAAGTAGATAAGATGGCATAGATTGGCTCATAGTTTGACCCAGCAAAAGATCTATTAGTCAACAATGAGTCAGTCAAAGTTATAGTAAGGCCAACTATCCCAGACAATGATGAAAATTGGCAAGTCTTTGAAAATGATTTTTAGGTACTCTCATTTTTGCAACAGTCAAGGGAATTCGCTATTCAATTACAACCCAAAATTGAAGAAGCATATGGAGACCAAGTTATTCAATTAAAGACCAATAAGCTTCCCAAAGGCTTGATTACTTTAGAAAACCTATTTGATCCAGAAGATGTAAGCCTAGAGAAGAAAAGGTTTGAGGCAAATAAAATAGATTATTTTGAGATACAAGTGAGTGAAGGGAGAAAACTAAAGATTAGAAATTCCACAACCCAAGAGGAAAGGGAAAGACTAATTGACTTGTGTGAAATATATGATAGAGTAATAGCCTGGACCTATGAAGACCTTCATGGCTATAACAGAGACATCATTCAACACACCATAGAACTGATTGAAGGATCTAAGCCAGTCAGACAAAAGTAGAGGCCAGTGAATCCAAAGATTGAACCTCTAATCGTGGATGAATTGTATAAACTCTTAGAATATAAAATAATTTTTCTAATCAAACACTCAACTTGGGTATCCAATCTAGTATCGGTTAGAAAAAATAATGGTGACATAAGGATCTATGTGGATTTTAGAGGCCTAAATAGAGCATCTCTGAAAGATCACTATCCCCTGCCCTCTATGGAACAAATTTTACAGATTGTGGCTGGATCAGAGAGATTTTCCTTGCTAGATGGTTTCTCTGGATACAATCAGATTTGGTTGGCTAATGAAGACCAACACAAGATTGCATTTACTACCAAATGGGGAACATTTGAATATGCCAAGATGCCATTTGGCCTGTCAAATTTTGGAGCCACTTTTTAAAGGGAAATGGATGTAGCATTTAGAAAACTCATAAATAAAATCATTTTGATTTATTTTGATGATCTCACTATTTTTTCCAAGAATGCTGTTGATCATTTTGATCATCTAGAATCTATTTTTAAGAAATGTCAAGAGTTTGGAATATCTGTTAGGTTGTGGAGCTAAAAGCTTCACCAAGATGCAAATAAGAGAAGTTACGGAGGATGCAGGGTTGCGGAGAGTTGCAAAATCAGTTGCAGTGAAACTAGCGTCAGTCTGATCAACTGATGTCGGTCATATAGCAAAGAAGAAGCAACCAGTGTTGGTTACTAGTTGGCCGACATTGGTCATGAAAGAGCCGACGTCGGTAGCCTATGCGTGAATAGGCAGTTTGCATGTTGATCTGAGAGAGTCTATTTTTGGACTATTTGTTTGCATGTTGAAGGCTAGTCTTAGTCTTGAGTTACGTGTCTAATTATTGTAATTAGGTTAGTCTAATTATTGTAAGCATGAGATCTATATATGGACTCATGGGCTGTATTGTAAAACTTGTAGCTAGAGAGTAAGAGAGCAATAAGCTCCTTCAAATAGAGGAGAGCAATGGTGTGTTCCTCCTAGTGCCACAGTACCAATGTGGGTACTGGTTTGGAGAATCAGCAGGGTTCTTCGTATGTGTATGATCTTGGTTAGCATGTGTGCATGACTTTCTTTTGGAGATCTACAATGGTGAGTAAGGTCTAGTGATTTGCAGGTAGCAGTAGAGAGTAGGAGATCTACTTGGAGTACAGTTGTGTACTTGACATACTGGCAATGTGTTACTGACTAGTTGGAGAGATGAATATCAATTCTATATTGGAGTTGATTGTTGGGACCAAGAGAGAGAGGGAAGAAGGTCTTGAGGTGTGGTGAACCTTTGAGGTGGAGGAAGAAGTGGAATCTTCCTTATTGTATATTCTTCTGAGTGATTATTAATACAATTGTGTATTGTCTCTCAATTCCTGTGTTGTTTCATATTTCTAGTTACTTTATATTTTTGGTTAAATTTCATGATTAGTTTCTTATACAGAGTAATCATATTTGTGCTCTTATTGAGGGAGCAAGATCCTGACTAAGTAGGCATCGAAGCATGTTTATTGTTCTAGGTCCCTGACAAGTGGTATCAGAGCTTTTGGTTGGGTTGACTAACAGGTGGTTTCAGATCTGGTAGTGTTTTTGATTACAAGTCACTCGTAGGGGTTTTAGATTGAGTGGGAGTATAGCAATGGCAGAAGAAAGTAAGATACAAATGGAGAAATTGAATAGCATGAATGGTCTGATTGATGGAAAGAAAGAGCAGGTAAAAAGAGATTGTTGGTCAGTAGAAGATCAATGCATAGAAGCATATGTTGCAGGCGATGTTGCACAGGATGTTCTAGATAAAGTAGAATCTTTGTTTACAGATTCTTTTGCCTCTTTCCATGCAGCCTGAAATAGAGCATCTTTTCATGGGTATGTCTTTGGAGACTTTGGAGAGTTTTATTTAGGGATTAGAGAGCCTTGTCAGATGATTGACGAAGGGGAAGTGAAGCTGAAATTGTAGACGAATGACACACAGTGGTTGAAGGAAGTCATGCAGGTACCAGTCTTGGAGATGAGTCTAATTTCTTTAGGAAATTTGGGTGATGAGAGATGCACTATAACTCTCACAATGGATATAGTTAAACTAGATGGTGGTAAGAAAATAGGTATCCTTTATCTATCTATTTATGTTACTGATTCACCTTCTATTGTAGAGATGTGGCTTCATGGGCTTGGTCACATATGTAGGAGGGGAATACAAGTTCTCAAGCAGAAGACATATGTTTTTGATAAGCTAAAGAACTGGAAAGCCTTAGTGTTCATGGAGGAGATGATGGATAGAGATCAGGTGAGGGAACTGAATTATTTTGAGCAGGGCTATGTTGATTTGAACAGGATTTTGATCCACAGAGAGCTCGCGGGTAAAAAGTTATCACTCACAGGCGAACACAAGTACCGACATCAGTCAAATAGTAACCAACATTGGTAGAAGGAAGATCGATGTCGGTCATGAAGGAACTAACGTCAATAGAAGGGATACCGGCATCGACCAGGGAGACGATGTCTGTAGTCAAGGTCAGTGCAGGGAACTGACATCAGTCGAGAGCAGACTGTGAGATGGCCAAGATCGGTCACTGGAATGGATATTGGGCAGACAACAAGCTATCAACAAGTCTCGAATGCTCATATAGAGGTCAAAAGGGTAAGTGAACCTCATATTTTTTGTTCACCTTCTTTATATTGCTTATTGATGGTCAAAAACCAGGAAGATGTGAAGAGGCAATGCAGGTAGAATCCAGATATAGTGGGAGCTTGGCATGGATGAGGAGTGTGAGTCCTTGGAGAAGAACTAAATAGGTATTTGTTGGTAGAGTTGTTATCTGGAAGTAAGCACTGAGAGACGGAATGGATTCCCACATAAAGAAGAGAGTGGATGGATACGTGAGACATAAGGCCAAGGCATATGGTCTTGAAGAAGCTGCAGGACAGTGGTACAAGTTTTGATAGGTGGATGACTAAGCATGGCTTCAGTTAATGTCAGTGTAGCTATTGTGGTTTTGTCTTACCAAGTGGATGATGAGTCACGACATTATCCAGTTACTGTATGTGAATGGTATACTAGTTATAGGTTTAGAGATACAGGGTTTTGCTGAGCTAAGGGTAAGGTTAGTTCAGAGGTATGTCAGGAAGAATTTAGAGCAGTGAAATTATTTGGCATAAGAGACATGGAGATTTTATCTCCAGTGGGAGCTGGTGTGAAGATGGTGTTGGCGGGGTTCATGATGCAGGATGTAGAATCAGAAAGCACACCAAGGGCAGGACAGTTCAAGCTTAGCTTGAAATAGGTTTCAAAATCACATGAGGTCTAGTGTAGACCTGAGTTTTCCCAAGCAGTGGGAGTTGTCAGAAAGTATGAGCCAATTCACAGAAGGAGTACTGGAGGGTAGTTCAGAGGGATCAATAGTAGGGATTCTTGTTATGCAGGGTCGAGGTCTTCACTACATGGATATGTAGGTTTGGATGTGGCAGGTTACTTGAATGACAGGTATAGCATCACAAGTTGTGTGGTGGTTGGTCTTCAAGATTGATCTTGAAGAAGAATACAAGCTAGGGAATAATTTAGATGGTGTATAGGTACAGGTACAAGTGTAGCTATTAATCTCCAAGTGGGAGATTGTTAGGTTATGGAGCTAAAAGCTTCACCAGGATGTAAACAAGAGAAGTTATGGAGGATGTAGAGTTACGGGGAGTTGTAAAATTAGTTGCAGTGAAATTGGCATCGGTCTAATCAACTGACATCGGTCAGATAGCAAAGAAGAAGCAACCAATGTTGGTTACCAGTCGGCCGACATCGGTCATGGAGGAGCCAACGTCGGTAACCTGTGCATGAACAGGTAGTTCGCATGTTGATCTGAGAGAGTCTATTTTTGGACTGTTTGTTTGCATGTTGAAGGCTAGTCTTAGTCTTGAGTTGCGTGTCTAATTATTGTAATTAGGTTAGTCTAATTATTGTAAGCATGAGATCTATATATGGACTCATGGGCTGTATTGTAAAACTTGTAGCTAGAGAGTAAGAGAGCAATAAGCTCCTTCAGATAGAGGAGAACAATGGTGCATTCCTCCTAGTGCCACAGTACCAAGGTGGGTACTAGTTTAGAGAATCAACAGGGTTCTTCATATGTGTATGATCTTGGTCAACATGTGTGCATGACTTTCTTTTGGAGATCTACAATGGTGAGTAAGGTATAGTTATTTGCAGGTAGTAGTAGAGAGTAGGAGATCTACTTGGAGTACGATTGTGTACTTGACGTACTGGCAGCGTGTTATTGACTAGTTGGAGAGGTGAACATCAATTCTATATTGGAGTTGATTGTTGGGACCAAGAGAGAGAGGGAAGAAGGCCTTGAGGTGTGGCGAACCTTTGAGGTGGAGGAAGAAGTGGCATCTTCCTTATTGTATATTCTTCTGAGTGATTATTAATACAATTGTGTATTGTCTCTCAATTCCTGTGTTGTTTCATATTTCTAGTTACTTTATATTTATGGTTAAGTTCTGTGATTAGTTGCTTATACAGAGTAATCATATTTGTGCTCTTATTGAGGGAGCAAGATCCTGACTAAGTAGGCATTGGAGCATGTTTATTGTTCTAGGTCCCTGACAAGATCCATGAATCCCAAGAAGTGTATCTTTGCAGTACCTCAAGGCAAACTACTGGGACATATAGTATCCAAAGAAGGATTCTCTATAGATTCAGAGAGAGTCATAGCCATAATGAACTTGTCCCTGTTAGTAAATAAGAAGGTAGTTTAGTCCTTTTTGAGAAAGATTAATTTTGTTAGTTAGTTCATATCAAACTTTATAGGCCTAATGAGACCAGTAACACTCTTTTTGAATAAAGACCTGGTGTTCAAGTGGACTATAGAAGGAAGACAAGCTTTTTAGGAGGTTAAGAAAGCAATTTCAACAGCCCCAGTACTTAGTAACCTAGACTTCTCTAAGTCTTTTATAATGTATGTTTATGGAGGAGAGTTCAATATTGCTGCTATCCTAACACAGAAAGATGATCAACAAGAGAGAGAACACCCAATAGCCTTTTTCTCAAGGACTCTTAGGGATTATGAAGCCATATACAACTTTGTGGAGAAATAGGTATATGCTATGGTAAAAACCTTTTAGAAATTTAGGCATATGGTATCAACAAATAAGATTTTGATACTTGTGGCTCATCCTAGTGTCAGAGAATACATTATGGAAGGTGAAATTACTAAAAAAAGAGCAAACTAGATAAAAAATATCCTTGAGTATGATGTAGAGGTCAGACCCACTAAGCTGGTCAGGGGTAGGGGGTTGTGCCAATACATGGTTCAAGATATGGAAAAGATGATAACTGAAGAAATAGAAAAAGAAAATGTATTGAGGATATAATAAATTGATCATAACTCCTGGGTCACAAACAAAATCCATTTTATGAAACATGGGATTTTCCCAAAAGAGCTTTCTCAGGACAAGAGGAGATACTATAGGCAGTAAGGGGTCCATTTTTTTTTAATTGACCAAGTTCTTTTCAGAAGAAATACTGATGGCATACTTTTAAGATGCATAGAGAAAAATGAGGCTACGAAAATACTACATGAAATACACCATGGAGTCTCAGGTGGACATTTTTCTAAAAGAACCATAGTTATAAAGATAAGTCAGGCAGGTTATTTCTGGCCCACTTTATTTACAGACTGTTATCAACTGGTCAAAAAGTGCCAATCTTGTCAGTATTATGTGGGGATGAGAATGAATGCAACAATGCCCCTTAGTCCTATAATTATTGATGAAGCCTTTACTCAATGGGGTCTTGACTTCATTGGAATGATTAATATGGTGTTTGGGTATGGGACACAAATGGATTCTAACTACCATAGATTATTTTACCAGATGGAGTGAGGTAGTTCCACTCAAAGAAGCAATAGAAAATGTGATCCTAGACTTTTTAGAGGGTATCACTACTCGCTTTGGGCCTCCTCGTACCATAATTTTAGATAATTCAAAGGCATTTTTAGGGGCAAAAATATCTGAATTTGCACTAAAGTATGGAATCTATCTAAAAACTTCCTCAAATTATTACCCTTAGGGTAATGGTTTGGTAGAATCAACCAACAAGAACCTGATTAGACTTATTAAGAGAATATGGGCTGATCATCACAAAGAGTGGCATAAAGTGCTTAATATAACACTGTGGGCTGATATAATTACACCTAAACAAGTGACAAAGATGTCCCCATATGAATTGGTCTATGGTAAGCCTACTGTAATGCCCCTGAGCTTGGAGATTCCTGCTCTCTAGTTATTAAAATAGATTGAAATTGAGGAGAATGGCCCCATGTAGGTCAGACTTGCTGAGCTCTTAGAAGTTCAAGAAAAGAGGGATACAACACATGAATCATTAATGAAACATCAAAAAATAATCAAATATTGCTTTGATAAGAAGACTTCAAATCCTCATTTTGAAGTAGGCTCAGTTGTTTTGAAATGGGATGCGAGAGCTGCCAAGCTGGGTCGACACACTAAATTTGAGGCACTGTGGACTAGCCCCTATAAGATTCATACATGTAAACAAAAAAATTCATTTGAGTTTGAAATGATGGAGGGAGAACCCATAGATATTCCTATGAATGGGATCTACTTGAAACATTTCATTTAAGCGATATCTCTTATGTATTATAGTTAGATAGTTTCCCTTTCCTTGTTGCTCTATTTTCCCATTTTTCTTTCCCTCTCTTTCTTTTAATAAGTGTTCTATGAACACGTGGCCGTAGCTCAGAGTCTTTTCAATTTTTTTGAAACTCTCACATTCATAAATCTCTCTCAAGTCCCAAAATTCCCCAAGGTACCTTTACGCAGCCACTTCTATGACGTGTCTGACATGCTGTCTCATGAAGATTTAATAAGATTTACTAACGGTTATCTAGTTTTAATGCCATTTTTTGAGACTTGATGTGTCATTAAATACCCCAATAACAAGAGTTAAGGCTTAATAGTGTCTCATCCATTCTTTCACCTGCTAAGAAAATCTCTGTTACCTGTAATTTCAATTCATAGCAAAACCTGCTTAGTAAAAGTGCCTTCCCTATTGCAAATCTTCCATACTTGTTACATAAGTTCACTAATTCCCAATATAGACATAGATATGGAGGAGGCATAGTCTTCACAATAGGGGACTTGGGATTTATGAATCTATTGATAAGCTTCTCACCAACAAATCATATGCTTCAGCCCCTGCATAAATCTTAAAGACCTATCCACGGACTAGAGTCTCTAAAGTTGGTTTTGTGATTGACCCAGCAAAGGTGAAGGATTTTATAGATGGAATTGTGGACCCAACCCTTCAAAAGTCTAGAAAATCTCTGTGAGAAAGGGCACACCAAAGATGTATCTAGAGGGCCAAGGCTAGACAATACGAAACATTTGCAATGAGGATATGGATTTCCCAACTGGCATAATTCACTGTCCCAAGTCTACATTCATGCCCTGACTTAGTTGAAATGTGCACAAAATTGTTTCATGCACCCTCGAACACCATAAAATAGGGTCAATTTATTGTGAAAATTACACCAAAGGCTATTAGGGACATGTTGGCCCTATATCATGACAAGATAGCCACATTTCCCACCATTGCCAAAATGTAGAAAATGTGGGCAAATGTTAATAATCAAATGAGGTTTCTCAAATCAAAATTGCAATTAGGGGATGATGATACCACTATGCTAGTGCTGCCAACAGGAAGATCACAATTTACACAGGCCAATCAAGAGGCACTATCCATGATGGCACTCATTTTTGGAATGAAAGAAGACATAATTGTCTATGATTGACAAATGGCCATTCTCTTTAGATTAAAAGTTGTAGACGAGTCTCAGGAGTATTGGCTAGATTTCTCTGAGTAGATTGCCTATTCAATGGTTAACCAACTCACCCATTTCAAATCTAAAGGGGTTTTTAGGTATTCTTCTTATCTATTTTACCTCATATTGTATCAAAACTTTGGCATCTTTTCACAATATATGCATCTAAATATGTATGACCCAAGTTTCGGTCATAATAAGACCATTCTTGTGTCTGCATGGACACATATCTTATCCAAAACATCTGACCCATATGAATTTTGGGAACTTTTTATTGGCCCTACCTTTTGTCACCTAAGCCTAGAGCCTATTGAAAATAGATTAACTCTAAGTGTCAGAGGCCTCATGACAAATTGCACTATTCCGTGTGACTACTTTTTTGGATCCCATCATACTATCATTAGGGTCCATGGTTTTAATGGAGAACCAGTGTTGCTACCCAATATTTTGACTCCTAGGTTAGTATTCTTAGAGGTCACTTGACAAGTGTTTATGGTTGATAATGACCATGGCACTGGGAAGAAGAAAAAGAAAATGTATGATGTTCTATTGGTAATGAAAAACATGGCCCTAGAGGTCAGAGATGCTGAACACTTATTACTGAGGAAGCTAGCTTTCCTGGGTTTCTTCCTGATTGAAGATAAATGGAGATATGACCCAAGAAGTTTCATAACCTTATGGGTCAAGAATAATGTCACTGCTAAAATTATACATGAGGGCCATCCCTTTTTGGAAAATAGAAGAAACCCTAAGGAAGATATTCCTGATTTGTATGTAGAACTGACAGATTTAACCTTTCAGGAGGCCAGGCCATGGGAGACTTTTTATGTTAAGGAAAAGGATTTTGACCCTAAAATCAGAATGACTTCTGGTTTAAGAAGGGCATTGAAGAACAAAGAATGGAAACCCAAGAAAATAAAAGCCTATTGGAAGTATAGGCAAGAAATTTGTGAGATAACTCACTCTTTTGGTAATGTAAACTCATATGAGAAATGGGAGGCAATCTGGGATGAATGGCATCTATCTCTTGTCTCTATCCCTAATACAAGCAAACTATAAACATAGGGTGGAGAGTTAGAAGGGATAATAGAATCCACTCATACAGTGTAGGCCCTAAGACAAACCTCATCTACAGTTGCTGTAGCTGTCTAGCCCCAATCTCTCAATACCATAGAAAAACAAAATAATGTGGTATCCTCACCACCCAAAGATTCTCCATTAGTGTCAACCTTTGGGGTTCTAAGTTTTGGACAATCACCACTAGTAGTAGTGGTAAATGTTGAAGAGAAATAAACACAATAAGAAGAAAGGCCAAGGAAACATAAGAAGCTGAAACTTTAGCCTAATTTAGAGGAGGTAGAACCCTCACAACATCAACTACTGAGTACATCTGTTGCTCCTCAAGTACATGTTATTTCTCCTTCTTCTTCTTAGTCTTTTTCTTCTATAGGAGTGGCAATCCCAACTAGCTAAATATTATCCCCTACCACCTTTGCTGTGCTAATCTCCCAACTTCCCCCACCTATTACTACTCAGACCATGTCATCATAGGTCACATCATTACCTCCCTTTTCCCCCTTTGTCCCAAAGAGAATACCTTCCCAAATTTACCCTAGCTAAAATTTGGCTATTCCCTATGGCTTGCCACAAGGTTATCCTTTTGCGGGTGGGTATATTGCCTCTCCCTCTACCTTCCAAACTCAATCAAACAGTGCTAAGAAGGCTAGGGAAGCTCAGATGGATAAAAAAGGAAGAAAGATAATAAAATTCTGGCTACACCACACATGAGGTAACTATTTGACCCAATCCAATAGTAGCTAACTGTGACTCATTTGTCACCTAATGTAGTCAAGCCAAATGAGTAGATGTATCCTCAAGATTTTACAATGAGTGCAATGGCTATGGATATGTCACTTTTCAGACCACAAGATAGGGTTGAGCTGCTGAATGAAACCAATTCTACTATAGCTAATGATTATTTGAAAGTATCAAAGAAGTTGTAGAAGATGGAGACTGATCTAGCTTAGGAGAAAGCAAATGGTAGCAATCTGGCTACAAAAATCAAAACCAAGAATGATGAAATAGAGAGTCTCAACAAACAGTTGCAAGATACTATTTCTTGTCAAATTCACCAGGCTATTCAAGCCCTAAATACTTCTTTGAAAGAAGAGATAACACAAGAGAAATCTACAGTGATAGCCCTAAGGTAGGAAAAAGCAACACTACAAAAAGAATGTTAGGAAAACCTGCAATAGGTCACTCAATTCTAGTAGAAGCTGCTGAATGAGAAAAACAATACCACTGCCATACAGGCCCAACTTTAGGCTGAGCAAGAAACAACAAAACAATTGACACTTGAGTTGACTAATAAGCCAAAAAATTTAGGAGTTCTAAACCTGGTCAAAGAGCTATATGTATTAGTGTGGAGAAGAATCTCTGAGGAGATTACTCAGCTCAGACCCTCTCTAACTTTCCTACTAAATGCACAAAAATTGTGCAAAAAGGTGGAGACTTTAGTTCAAGCCACTCTATCCACTGTCTCTTTGAGAGTGTTTGATTCTCAAATGCTGTTGTAAAAGCTATATGACACAACTGATGGAATATTATCAACAGTAGGGATTAGTGATAGAATGATTGCTGTAAAAAGGGTGAATGAAGTTCTCAGTTGCAACTCCGTAGCAATTAATTGCAAAGAGCTCCTAGATGTGGTAAAAGAGGGAATAAAAGACATGGAGTAACATATTGAAGATTTGTTGCAATTGGGTCTTCCCTCCCCTTTTCCTGATAGCAACACTATGTTAATGGTTGATGAGATTAAACCTTTGTTGTTAGCCAGACAAAATGATTAGTCAATTTTCCAGGGTTTAACTGATGATTCATCAGTGCCAAAAGTGGAAGCTGTCTTGATCCCCATGGCCCAGCTTAAGTTCTAATTGAAGACTATAGTTCATGTTTTGTAGAGTTTTTTGCACAAGGACATCATCAACCTTGATTTAGCCTTCCAAGAATTGCAAAATAAGCAGGGACTATCTGATGCTAAATGGTCTATTTATCAGACGGCCTTATGGAAGTTGTGATTTTTGCCACATTTTATATATTCTTGTGGATTCTTTTTTGAGCAGGCTCAAAAGTTGTCAAGGTCACCAAGAACTGTAGAGTAAAATACTCTACATTTTATTTTGAGTTTCAGTTGTGTACTCCAAGTTTTGTCCCTACGCATTTCAGTTTTGAGGTAGTAAGGGTTATGACACAGGGTGCGGGTTTTTCATTTTTCACAAGTTTTTTATTTTGCCTAAAGTTTTGTCTAAGTCTCGAAGTCAAGCAAAATATTCCAAGTGTCATCTACCAGGACACATTATAATTTATTTCTAAAAGTAGCGGAATGTGCCACGTTGCCTGTTATAACTCAGTAGAGTGTGACAAGTGTTGGCGTCTGCATTTCAATTTCTTATAATTTTCAAAGCTTATTTTAATAAGCTTCTCTCAAAGTCCCACAAAGGGTGCCAAGTGTAAACATTAAAAGGTTTTAATATGTTTTAATAAATGTAGTGGAAGTCACCATGTGTCCCTTGTAAAGCTCAGTAGAAGCTGCCAAGTGTCAACATCCATAGTTTCTTCCTTTTGTTTCGTTATTGAGTAAAAACTGTGGTGGGCCCCAGGTGAGTTGATAAAGTAAGCAAAGCACACCAAGTGTCATCATCTGTGTGAATATAAAATGAGTCCCAAATGTTTCTATAGTGTTTCTAAAGCTAAGTGAAAGCTACCATGTGTCATCTTCTGTAGGACTCTCAAAAGGTATCTAAAGCTTCTATAGACAAGCGAAAGCCACCACGTGTCATTTGTTAAGATTAGTGGAAAGCACCACCTATCCCCATTCCCCTTTTGAAGCTAATCTAGCAAGAAGTGTTATGGGTCCCATTTTCTATAGGTTGATAAAGTTTCAAAGTAGTAGACTGTGATAGATGTCAAAGATGGAACACTCCCAATACAAAGACACAGTAAAGAGTATAAGTTATGCGCAAGCTGCCAAGTGTCATTTTTTGGTGCCTCCTAAATAATGAGATGGTTTTCAAATGAGGCAAGCAGATGCTACCATCTATCTTAAGGGTTTTGTTTCTAAAAGCAGTGAAAAGTGCCATGTGCTAAGTTCTTATTTTTCCCAAAAAGATGAAATAATTTCAAGTAAAGTGTGCAAGCTATGTTATTTGCCTTTATAGTCGTAAAGACTAGCAGATGCTACCAAGTGTCCTCACCTATTTCACAGTGGGAAATGTCACGTGTATCTATTTCAGCCAATGAAATTGTAGGGAAGCTAAACATTTCAGATTCGAAAGACATCTTTTGTTAAATACTTCCAGTTAAGTTAGAGTTCAGTTAGACCATTGGGAAATATCACATGTATCTATTTTAGCCAATGAACTTGCTGGGAAGCTAAACATTTTAGATTCAAAAAACATCTTATGTTAGACACTTCTAATTAAGATAGAGTTTAGTTAGACCATTCGGATTGGATCTTGTGGACAATCTTGAGCCAGTCCTATGCTATAAATATGAGTTTAGGTGCCAGACAATATGATCATAATCATCAAATATCATCATCAGAAGAGAGAGAATTTTCTACAAGAGATTATTATCAAGAAGTTTTTTTAGACTTTCTTACTGTGGCCAATAATATCATTTGCCTTTGTTCTATTTTCTTGATTTAGAAAGTTTGTATAACTGTGCCTTTTATGTGACTGGAAAATTAATAAGAAGACTGAGTTTTGTGCCTTTGCTGATATTTTTTGTGTTACTGCAAAAATTCTCTAAAGTTGTGAGCCTTTGATTCTATTTGTTTTCATCTTTTACATTGATCATGAATTGTTTTCTCTTTAATGTAATTGAATCCTAAATATATCTTCATTGTGCTTAGTATTAAGGGATAAATTAAACTCAAGTGCATTGCCATAGTTAAATTTTCTTTCATTGCATTGGTGATTATGTTTAATTTCTATCCCTTTTCTCACAATACATTTGAGATAAAGAAGAGCCAACTTCTTTAAAATTTGGAGGTCATTTCAAGTCGCAAGTCCCACATTCTTGAAACTTCCCTTTGTTGGTGTTAGAAATAGCGCAAGTCTAAGCATCAACACAATGCTAATAAAAGGCATACCCACCACTCCCAATCACTATCAAGCATCATATACAAGGCTTTCCCTCTAATCCAAATTATGGTAGTTGGGTGGGACTCCTTCACTTGAACAAGAGACAAGCTCTGACATTGGGACCCTAAGGAGATAATTAGAGCTCACTTGGTGTGATATTTGTCTTACCTTAATATTAGTTATGATCATCAAGTAGAGGATGATGATGAGCTCTACATGGATGTTGCTAATGACTAAGAAGTATTATATTGAATTATAGTGAAGAATAAAAAGAAGTATTATATTGAATTATAGTGAATAATAAAAAGAAAGGGAATAAGGTTTAGGTAGGCCCATATATTCCCCCTTATCTCCTACTTAATTCATGAAGGATCCAACACTAACTCAACCTACTATCTCCTAAAGGAGTTTTAGGGCATCCCACCACCTTCTCCCCCTCATGCTCTAGTTATATCTCTAGTGGCTTTTTCTCCTCATGATCTAGTTCCACCTCTACCTCCTCTAGTCATTATTCATGCCTTGATTCCACCTTTGCCTCCTCTAGTAGCTCTAATAGTCTAGTCATGCTAGATCCATACCCACACTACTCGATGCTAGTCAACCTAGGCACAATGAACTCAATTACTGACACCTCAACCCCATACCACATAAACCTTAAGTTTTGATGTGGCTAGAAGTATAAGGGTGAGCCCAAAGTGAGGCTCCCAATAGGTACTTGCATAGGTTCCCCTCTCACACCTCCAATTTATTCTATCTCCCTTCCACCCCTCACTCCCATTACCTTTTAACTCCTAGTCCCAATACCCATAACTTCCACTCCACTCCTCCAAGCCCCTCAAGTGGTGCCTCCTCTTTTCCCCATTTCACCTCCTTTGTCAGTTTCCTAAATATCTTTGGCCTTAATCTTCCTAAGCATCCTTGCCTCTTCATTCTAATCTACTTCATCCATTTCATAACCTAGAATCTTCAAAATTCCTTCCTTAGGTGTGCCTTTATTAATGAGTATGGATATAACTATTGGGAGCATACCACCAATGGTAGGAACCCCCTTGGTTCCCACTCTAGTCATCTAAATGCATCCCTTAATAGATATGAGTCTTCTACCATCATCCCATATGGTTCTTTCTATCCTAACTAGTCCTTCCACTATAACATTTGGAGTTGTCATGTGTACGATATCAAAGAAGAAGCAGAAGGAAACTCACACTTTAACTCTAGTTCAAAGGCCTTCTACTCTAGTCTAACCTCCCCAATATGCCTTAGTAGTTACTCTAGGTATAAATACATCACCTCAATGCATTACTCCCTAACCCCCTCTTTCCATTACCTAGGGTGTCATGAGATTTGTCTTAGACCAACCCATATCCTCCCTAATATTTAATGATTTTTTCTAGGGGTAATTCCCCCAAGTGAGCTTGACCTAATATTAGTGGTAGGCATAAATGTTTCCTTGGGTATCCCCTTTTTTTCTTCCTCTTTTCACTCTCATTCCCCCTTTGCCTCCACTAATTTCCTCATTCACCCCATACACTTCTTCCATCTCCACTCCATCTCATACTCTACCCTTAACCAAAATTTTATCCACCCTTCCTACACCTCCCACAACTCAAGGAATGGTCATAAGTTTATAGGTGCCAAAAATGACTTCCCAAGGTGACCTAAATGTATAATAGAGATTTGAATGAACTTTAGGAAGCATGAAGAGGACACTAACAGAAATATTCATCTAGGAGGGGAACTCAGTGGTTTGGTAGACCCACCAAGATATCTTATCCCTTACTAAGGCAACAAATTCCACTGGGGAAGAAAGGATGGTTGAGGAACCACTCTCCATTCTCTAGGAAACTCATAATATGTTTGAAAATATCCTTGAGGACATGCAAATATAAATTCAAACCTTGGAAGCCCAAGTGAAGAGATATTTTTTGGTTAGGATGATTGGGTAGATCAAGGATGCCATCTTAATACTCTTCTCAATTCTTAGAAAGGTAGTGCAGACTCTGGCTAAGACCAATGTGCTTATATAATAGACCCATAATTACTTGGAGAGGATTGATGAGATAGACAAGAAGTGTAGGAATCTACAAGTGGTAATCAATAAAGGCATGCTATCATAGTTGAAAATAATGCAAAACTTAGACTTGGAGTTATATTAGACATACACCAGGAATATGATAAATACTATAGAGGAGTGGTTTGCCATGGATCACACTAAAACTAGGCCCTTGGAAGAGGGAAAAAAGAATATATTGACACACCTTAAGGAGGTCAATATCTCTATGTTATTCCACCCAGATGACACCCTGTTGGACCAAGGACAATTTAGAGTCCACCTGGGTCAATTTGACTAGGTTAGGAGGGAAAAAGTTCACCAAAAAAACTAGGAAGGGGCCCAGACTATGCTAGATATATCAATATAGTCCAAGATAAGCATCAAATATGTCTCTAGGGTCTAGGTTTCAATGTAATCACCCTTCCAAGTTTACCAAATATTGGAGACTCAAGATGAGGTATTCTTTAAGGAGACCCCAATGAACCTTGCCAAGATGGACAAGGAGTTGGGAGATAGATCTTCACAACTACCTCTATGTCTCAATTAAGTGGTCCCTTGCAGATATTTTATAAGAATTTTGAATTATGGTTGTAACTATAATGATTGGCCATCATAGCCTAGGACGAGATCTTCATGCTATTTGGAGGTGAGCTCCATATTTATATATATAAGGAAAATCCATATTATAATATAGGGCTGATTAAAATTTACTTGAAGGTGTTGTCAGATTATAACTAGGATTTCACCTTCTTTTTTCTTCATCTCTCTAGATTGTAATATTTGGCTAAGATCGATCATTATAATAACACATACTTTTTAAAGAATACAATTCTTATTTTATGCAAATGGTTTTTTTTGTGTCTCAATGTTATTTCATCTCCATTTTTGAATGCTTATTAATGGTAGGTTAATTAGATTAATACTTTGATACTTTATGTATGCTAAGGTTATGATGTGCTTAGAGATATTAATTACTATGTGAAATCTCTCATTTCCCTTATGTAGTACTGCTAATTTGTGTGTTGATATATAAATTACCATATGGTGTTTATCTGTAATTTACTATAACGTCCTTGTACTCATATTTAGTGAGAGCCCATATCTAAGGCATATTCTAAATTCCTTTAGAATATTCCTATTATATGTTATTAGAGGTATAAATTTAGTGAAACTCAATCTACAATGGTATAACTGTGGTAAGGTCACTTGGTACAATGATCAATGCACTGAGTTCATTCTATACACGAAGGCTCCCTTTTTTGCCTTAATCTTACCTCTATTTTATGTTTATTATTTAAAATTGAACTATCCTATTCCATTGTGTTTAAAAACAAAAATCATAATAATCCAACTCCCATAATAATCTTTGACAATTAGACCTGTGTGTGAACTTCACATTGAACTTTTGGTGGTAATATTAAATCTCTTGGAGATTATTCATGCAGATTCTATTTGTGAATTCAAATACCTATATCTATGCTTTGGGTTGATCCTAAATCAATCCTAAAATAGAGGATAAAAGTCTGTAGTTATCCCCACCTTCCCTTTTAGGGAATGCCCAATCTCATGTGTATTCAATGAACATAGGAGTTTAGAGCAAATAACTAGATATTTGTCATAAATCTATTTTTTTTTTCATGAAGGATTATATTTTCAATCCCATAATGATGCACCCATTTTGAGATGAGATACATATCTTACAAGTCATTAATCTCAAAAGAATACTTATAAAACATGTGAAAGATATAATCATGAAAATAAAATGTGAATATTTGAATTGTACTGAATCATAATATTGAATTGTATATAAATCATGTGTTAGATAAATATAACATTGAAGTAGATAAGCAACACATGTATGATATGTATCATGGCACAACATTAAAAGTAAAATTAGAAGAAATATGTGATATGAATTATGAAGCATAGTAAGAATCAATGAACATATAAGTAATGTCATACAATATCACATAATTTGCATAGAACATTATACTTAAGGCCCACATGCCACATACAAGGGACATATGAATGTCACACAAATAAAAAAGGCTAAGGACCACACTCAACTATCATGATGATGTCATACAATAAATAACTTGTAAATTTTGTACACATAAGGATAAGGGACACACATAATAAGAAATCAAGTCCTAACTTTTCATGTAATAAAGTAAGAACTTTGAAAAATAATCATAGAGCAAATGAGACTAGTCTACACCAACCATATATATCAATGACAATGTTAATAAATAACATATCCATGTAACACAATGTAAATTATGAACAATTATCAAAACATTTGTATGAAATATAATAAAGAGATGCCCCCAATTCAGCAAGGTTGTTGGGTAAAAAAGGAAGTTTGACATTAAAAAACCTTGTAATAGTAAGTCCTATATCACACTCACACTCCTCATGAAAATTAGTGTGTATTGAAAGATAAATGAAATATGTGATCTACTTAACATGAAATAGATGACATATGTAAAGAAGTAAACAAACAACATAAGAAAATTCTTTTGAAGTCTTGATTTTTTATTTTTTAAAATATCTTGCTTTTTTTGAATTTTTGACATATTTAAACTTGAAATAACTAGAAAGTACAAAGAAGCAAGGCTTTGAAAATAAAAGAAATGGGAGGGTTTTGAACAATCTATAACAATGTACAAAATCATAATGTGGCAAGAAGGAAGGAAAATAATATGGCCCTAATGTATGTGTAAAAGAGTCATAACAATGTGGCTCAAAATGATTGATATATCATGATTATGTATAAGTATAAATATGCTATCATCTATGTGCAATGGAATCCATAACATGAAATATATTCCATGGTAAGTAACTAGACTGCCATAAAGAATATGCATTGAAAGCATTGTAATATAATTATTTTAGATTATTCTAATAATTTTAAAATCAAGAGGGCAAGTACCCAAAGTGAAAATAAAACTAAGGTATAGAAGACTATGTGAATGAGGGATAGAAGAAGTACAATAAAGTAAAATCAGAGAAGCTATGTATAAAGGAAAATGCAAGTATCTAACTAATTATGTTTGTAATGGGAGTCATGTATGAATAGCCCATGGTGTGATATAAAGGAGTAACTTCTTGTGAAGAGGAAGTGCCAATCATAGATGCTTATGAATCTGAATAGGAATAAAATGCTATAACATAACCATTTGAATCACTGCTCATATACCTAAGTGAACTTGTGTCTTTATGTATAATAGGAGAAAATGAAACTACCTATACTTTTTGTAAAACATTCTAAATAACCTATGTGGGCTTAGGAGATAAATAACTATTTTTATATGACACTTTTTTCTTAGGAGAATGTACCATGCTATTTAAAACTAATTGATTATGCTCATGTGTAGTTGTATCATGATCACGAATAGATGGAGAAACTGATTCTTTGTTATGCTTTTGTATATCTAGATCATTCTCTTGAATAGTTCTATAGACTATTTCATTACTATTTTGATCAATGTATGTGTCAGCCAACTATTCTGTAGGAGGACTAAATATCATTAGTTTCAAAGGATATTCTTATTAGATTCAAGGAATTTTGACCATTTGATTATCATGAATATATCTAAGACAATTTTGTAGTGTAGAAGGTATTTCTCTAAGTTTTTATATCCAAGGGTATCTTAATAGCATATCAAAGACCCATGTACTTGGTAGATGTTTAACCCTTTTTGGAAAGGTGGGTTAAGGGTTAAGGGGATATAATAGCCTATATAAAGTATGAATAAAAGTATTCTATTGTAGACACCAATAATGTGTCGACCCCCCCTTGGTCCCCTTCTAACCACTTACACACCTTATTAATTTAAAATAAACTACTTATTCTAGATTAATGACCTCAGCTAGACACCTCACCTTGGACACCTCACCCTAAGACCATTTCTTACCCTATGAGTCACCCATGACCTATTCTCACTCCATCCTAACCTCCTAACTAACTCATGCCTAATAAACCCATCTTTTGACCATTCTCTAATGTCAAAATCACTTGGCAGATGGAGAAACAAGCCAAATAACCCTTTTACCCATTCTCTAGACACCAACATCGATCAACTATCGGCTGATGCTGGCTGGATCGCCGATGTCGATTACATAACCCAAGCTCTAACATTGAGCTGCACCCCACCTCTTCACATATCGATGCACACACTCTAAGACCAAACATCAGACTATGACTTTCACTCTCCTGGCTCCAAAAACTCTGCACAAGTCACTCCAGATTGGATTGGAACATTGGGTGAGAACCTCAACATTAGTCACAATAGGAATAAGCATTCTAACACCTCTAGTTCTTCACCAAGTAGAGCTGAGTATTCTTTCCTCTCATTTCAGTAATTTAGAATACATTAGTAATTAATTTCTATTTACTATTTCTAAATACTATCAACTAGACCCGACTTCTTCCGTGGAGAGGCTGAAAAGCCTTCCCCATATCCTTATCCTCTTTTCACACCTATCATCTACCTTTGCTTTTCCTTAGACCCTATTCACTTCCTTACAACCCTGCACAAACCTTCAAACCCTCGGACCCTTTTGTCGACCACAGACATATTCCAAAACTCATCCAAGGCCCATTTCCTTGATCGACATCAACCACAACCCCGACTGACATCGGTAATACGACCAACATTAGCACCATCCACAGATCGACCTCGGTAGGACTACCAACATCAACGACTGTGACATACAAACTGTAAAGAAATAGGTACCCACTATCTATTTTCCTCTTTGTTAGTCATTTGTCATTTCTTTATTTATGACACTTCTACTTATAAACAGTGGACTGTCATCCCTTACAGAGCTTTATGCTTTCGAGACCGAGCGCGTAGCTTGGCAGTCCACCCTATCTTATTCTAACATTTTCTTTATTTAAGTCTTATTCACATCTATAGGTGTCTTCCTCCACAACCAAAGAGGAGCTCCTACAACGCTTGGATATGGTGCATAACTTAGTCCAGGTAACGTACAAACCCCTGACCTTTAACCTTAGTTTCTTCTTTCTTCTGAATATAATTAGCAAAAACATAGAGAAACATTCTGGCACTCCTGGTGGGACCCCTAGAGTTTTCTTTGGGTTCATTCTTCTAAAAAAATCAAACTTTCATATAGATGAATTAGATTCTCTTCTTGCATCCTTCTTCTATCTCTTTATTTCGAAAAGAAACCATTAGCACAAGTTAAAAAGAATATCTTTCTTTTTATTCTTATCACTTCTTTCCTGCATCTTAGAGTAGTGAAAAATTCATGCTCTTAACCTCTTCTTCAAATTTTTTGCATTTGAACAATCATATTTCAATTTGGGTTAAAAACTATTGCATTTCATTCTTGCTTGAATGCATATTTAGCCCTCTCACTTAGTATATATTTTGACATTGATTCTTCTTTATCAACTGATGAATAAATTCTTAGTAGAGACACAACATCCCATTATAGCACTTACGATGAGCTAGCTGATACTGACCTATTTGATTTTAATTCCATTATGATTATCACAACCCATTACCCACTTACCCTTTTCCATCTTGACCTTATTGATTGGGACCAAAAAAATTATATTATACCTCTAGATGAGTTTCAAAACAAGGAATCAATTATTGAGTACATGAGGCTTAGATATGGATTTCCATTTGGAGATCACAAAAAAGGCTTTAAATTCACATTGAACCCTATCGCTTATTTTGGAGAGTGGATAAACTTCCTTAGTCATATAAAATATAAAACATCAAGATCTTCAGGTGAACACCTCTTTGAGGCACTCATTAGTAAGGGAAATGTTGATATTTTTGTCCCAAAAATATCAAAATACCAAGTACGCTAAAAGATACCCATTAATTTTTTAGAAAAATGACTTAAATTAACCCAAAACACCCATTTTCTTATGCCTATAAAATCTAGAGATTGGATTGCAATTTTGAGTTTGTAAAATTATAAATTATTCCCTGAGTTCTACCTTCCCATTTTTAAAGGGTCAACCAAGCCAAGCCCATAAAATTTAGAGGTCAAAGTGAAATTAGAAAACTTCAAAATTGCAAATGTGTTTCCAGACTCTGAATCTCTACCAACCACCACCTAGGGGCATTAATTACAAGAAAATTCAATATAAATAAAGAAAATTAGGGTTTATTAAATCATTGTTTAGGTTTGCTAATTGAATTTTATAGCTTCTACCTTGAACCAAACTATAAGACCATGACCTCAAGCCATGCCACATCAACATTGAAAAATCACATGATATTCCTTTGAAATCCTCCTTGCATTTTTTAAGCCATCTTTCCTACAATTTGAACTTGTTTGAGTTATTTCCATTCTTATAATGCTGTTAAGGTTTTGATTAAAATTTAGAGGGTTTCATTTCTTACTCAGGTGTCATTAGGATATTAGGGTCTTCATTATGTTGTCATAGAGGATTTTTGTGTGCTCTATTTTTTTAGGAGGTCATCTTTTCAAAGTTCTTAGCATAGTGTAAATCTAGGTTTCTAATTCAAACCAACAAATATTCTTAGTATATCCCCAAAAACTAGTTGTGAATATTCCTTGCAAAGATTCCATATAGTCCTTGTAGTCTTTTGACTAGTGATTAACACCTCCATTTCCCATGAGATTTCAACCTACAAACTGCAACTTATAACCCCACAAACTTTTCTATTGCTTAAAATAATCTCAATCTCCACTAGAGTTTTTGTTAGGAAACACAATTAGGTTTTGTACCTCCCATATCTACCATGGATTTCAACCTATTTTTATAACTCAAATTTCTCATAGAATTTTCACCTACATAGAACAACTCCAAGTTTCATTAGAGTTTCCACCTACATCTAGCATTTACAAATCCTGCCAACTTTTGTAGTTGGTTTTCCCTCAGCATTCTCTCTAGAATCCATGTTTGGGAAAGAGATAAAGTTTAAGTTAAAGGACCCAATGTAACTTTTATTTTGGAATCAAACATAATTGAGATTATATACATAAACCTATGTCACATTGACCTAGGTGAGTTTTGGAACAAGATCAATGCTAAACATAAGAACGACTGGGTCTAGAGCATCTATGACTCCAGACTACCCTAAGCAACAAATTTCTCTTTGACTGTGTAAAGCCTTGAGTTTGTAATCATGATAACATAACATTATGATGCTAATAAGAGAGAAATGATGAATGATAAAGGGGAAATGATTCTAAATATGGACCCAAGTTTCATTAACTCTATGTTTGTGATAACAAAATTTGAGAGTTATCTAGATATAACTACAAAATCATCAAAAAAATTCTATCAAAACCACAACATTAGATGCTATAGAGTAATGAAATAATAGTGGCTAATGATCTCTAAGAATGAATCCACCAAATTTCCTAAGATTTTTTCAAGGAGTAATTTCAAGGATGGGGTAAGAGATATAATTAAATTACTGCATAGGATCACTGGTAGCCATGATGTAAAGAGCTTTTAAGATTTGATGTATCAATATATATGGGTCATCCATGAGAAAAAACAATACATCCCCTAGGTATAATTCATTAGTAACACCCTCCACAAATATTTAATGGAGGTACAAACCATAGGGGAATTCTACATGACCTCCTACCTACTATATATATTAGCCAAAGGAAGAGCTTTCCCAGGGCTCAACATAGTAGCTAGTGAGGCAAATAAGGTGTTTAAATATTACCCTAACCTCACTCTTGAGGCAAGGAAATAACAATTTAGAAGAGAAAATATGCATTCATCTACTGCATCATAATAATGTTCAATAAGGAACTAGAGAGAAAGAGATTATCTAATGCAACCACTACATAGATCACCCAGTGGGGTTCTTATTTAATCTAGTTCCCCACTTACTCCTAGATCAGGGTATATAGATTCAGTTGTTACCCTTATACCCTTCCAAGATATTTGAGTGATAAATGGGCATTAATGGAGCTAGTGAGGCAATTAACTAAGACTCACAAGCTATTATCCAACAAACACAAGTTAGGAATTCATTTCCTCATTAGTATAGGTAGATACACATGCCCCTCCCTAGTCAAATCCAACTGTACAAAATTATAAATGACATAAATGACCTTGATAGCTTAGGATGTGATGCCATTCTATGATGTTAATGGCAACATCATTATCACATTGGGAATCTCCACATATTCCCATGTTCCCTACTTTGAAGATTACTAGGAGGAATTAGATGATGATGAGGAAGTTAGACTGAGGGACTACTCCATAATGACCTTGGATCAAGTCAAAATTTTTGACTTAGCACTAGTCCTTAAGGACTTGGTGGATTATGAGTCCCCAATAGACAAGGTCTACCATGATAATAAGATATAATTGAAACCCATTCCAATAGTAAGGTGGTCTGTTCTTGAGTCTTTCTCACTAATAGAGAGAACTACCCATGTGATTAATAAAATACTCAACTAGCTTAAGAGTAAAGGGGCATAAGTAACCAAAGAGATAATATGTATCAATAAAAAACTACTCAAACTCAAGAAACAAGGAGTAACACCATCAATAGAGGGTTCTAGTGCTGTAGCAATAGTAGAGCAATTTGATAGGCTAGTGATCTCCCACAAAAGAAAAAAGAAATCAAAGGCCAAGAAGGGGAAATCAAGCAATCAGGGAGTAGTAGTGGACCAACTAATAATCATTTCATCCAAGGACACAACTATAGTTGAAGTAACTATAGCTTTAACCCCATCTTGATTATAGTTACTACTCCTATTTCTGTAATACATCCCGTAACTATTTTTGTTGTTCTTGTAGATCTAATGCCTCCCACTTATATCTCCACTCCTACTTCACCTCAAGCGACTTCACCCTCCATTACCACTAGTTTACCTATGAAAATAAGTCCATTACCAATATCAAAATCAAGTCAATTAGATACTTAAGTCTCACCTTCATTGGATACTTAGGTTTCCATTCCACTTCCCTCTCTCACAATCTCACTCCTTCCTTCCATAATTCCTTCTATTTAATTTACAATCCCTTCCATTCCATCCTTGTTAATCACCGACACTATAAAATAATATCTAACTATGGATTTAGTCATTCTAACTTCAATTCTAAAAGCCATTCCAACTCCTGGGATAAATACTGCTTTATCTTCATCCCCCTTCATCTTTCCCACTTTACCAACCTTGAGTGTACCTACCAATTTAATTAACTCATTTAAAGCTTTGGACCCCACACTTCCACTAGTTCCCCAGTTTTAAATCCCTATGTATACTCTTCCATTGATCTCACTTCCATCTCCCACATCCCCAATAGACACATCTATTTCTATTATCCCTACCTCTTCCACTTCTATAGTAACCTTAGCCCCTACAATGGAGATAGATAAGGAGTAAGTCCTTAATGAAAATGTGGACCTTCAACCCACAAAAGAGGAAGAATTTACACAAACATATACCAAACAACCAATAATAATATAAGTACATGATATAACACTTGTCACTATGCCTACCAGTATAATATCTCTAGCTAAATATTCTTAAGTGATAGTATTCACATAAGAGGGTGATACACCTAGTTGGTAAGCATAGATAGTGTGGAAGAAATGTGAGTAGATTGTGTCTCTAAATACATTAGATTTTAGTCTTTTAGATGCATGCAAGAAATCCAAAACTACTCCTTGAGCCATTTCAAAGATATTGTATGACTTAACAGGGGAAAGGTATGTATATATTGTAGTCCCCCCACTAGAAAAATATAAATAAGATCTAATGGTGGGGGATTAATAGGTCTCAAAAATTCACCTTGGACAGCCTAAAAAGGAGGGGTTAAAACATGACATTCAAACTAGCATTAACTCCCTCTTTGATAAAATGGATGGTGAAAAGGTCACTAAGGACAAATTGAAGAACAAGGTGGAATAACTACTAACTGCATTGAAAAAATTCATCAAGCCCACTATTCAAACAACACAACCTGTGACCCAGATTAGAGATTAGGAAACACTTAATGTGGTGATAGAAATTGGTAGCATGGGAAGGGACACTAAGGAATGGGTAGAAGAGCTCATCTCTAAGCCAACAAAGTTATTGATATAGTAATGGATCACTATGCAGTTCTGAGGAAGAGAAGGGTCACCCTAAAAGAATAGGTTAGAAAGTATAAGGGAGAGATAGAAAAATTGAATATTTTTAATCCAAAATTGATAGCTATGGAATAAATTGATATGGACATCCTACTTGCAGAAAATATATTAAAAAATGATGGAGAGAAAGAGGAGTTAGATAGAGCAACTTAATTTAGAATAGAGATGCTTATAGATGTTGCTCATAAGGCTAAAGTTGCACATGATAAGGCCACTGACATGTTATATGACATTGAAGTTTTTTTTAATAAATTATCATGTCAACCAATAGATTATTAGGGGTATATCCTTTTAGTAGAGGAAGTTCATAATAAATTCAAAGAAGTGATCAAAAAAGAATTTGCACCAAATACAATTTTCGCCTTGAGCTCTATCCATTGTTTCATCAAGTATAATTACACATTGGATTAGATGGGTAAAGAGATTCAAACATATAGATATTTAAGAAGGGAACTCTTTAATATAGTAGCACATTATGAGATAACCAACCTCTACTCTTTTGGTCTTGATGAAGATAGAATCTTGGAGATCTTCAAGGGTTTTGATGTATATATTGAGAAACATAGGCCAATAAGGATAAAGAGTTAGAAGAAGTGTTAAAAATAGATTAATTCTTTCCATAAAAATCATTCTTGTATATTGCATTTTCATTATTTTAAAAATATTGTAAATTTACAAAAATATATCCTGTAAATTTTAACTATCATTTTGACAACTCTTTTTGAGAAAGAGAAATGTGTATTTTACAATTTCTATTTTGACAGGTTGAAAGTTATAAAAAGTAGACTTGAAAATTACACTTTTCATTTTGACAAGTTTTAAATTTCTTAAGTTGTAAAAACAAATATTAAAAAATTAAATCTAGTTTTGAAAAAGTGTATGACTTGAAAGTTGTTAAAGTCTCACTTGAAAAATAAAAATTACGATTTTACAAAAAGACAACTAAAGTTATTTTTAGTTTTCTTTTATTAAAAATATTGAGTTTCACTTTGGCACGAAGATGAATTTTTATATGGATTGGAAAAGAAGGAAGGTGTTGGATGAGGATTTCTAAGTTTCCTCTATGCCTCCAATAGCTGAAGATCATGCCCAAATCTTGCATGTGTTTTTTCCAACTTGTTCACCATGTCATGGATGCCATAAAAATTGTAGATCATGCCTCTTTTCATGGAGATTCTATATTTTCATGTTCTTCTACTAGGCATTAGATTTCATTATTTATTACATCACTTTTATGAGATATTTTGTATAAATATGGGTAGTATGGCATATCCCATTTATCTTTTTTCTGCTAGATTTATTATTCTACATTTTGAATAACTTTTCTACATGCTATAACTTGGAGAATGAGAATAAATTGAATATTTACCTTTCTTGTCTGAGAAATATTTATGTATGCAAGGTTATTTGAATATTTTTGGATATTATAGTTTTTATTGCAATCACAAAATTTAATTTGTGGTATTTTTTTACCCTTTTGGAAGCCTTTTTGATAAAAATAAAGAATCTTGTCCCTTGTATGAAAAAATACCAAATATTGCCTTTGATTTCACATTTGCATGAGTTTGTGCTCCTACTAATTTCAATATTTTTTTAATTCTGTTGTGTTCATTCAAACAACCATTAAAATCCACTAAAAATATATTTGGTGTAATCACCATTTTCAATTTTGCAATTTCTTTCTCAAAACGCTTTTCTAGTCAAACCCTAGTTTAGGAACAAGAACATTAAAGAGCAGGATTTCTATAAAAACTAGTATTTTATCAATTGCACCAAATTTAGTGAAAGGAATTCAACCTTCTCTAGAGTTTCACCTCAATTTTTTTAGGTCCTATAATTTTGAGGTGATCCCATTATATCATTATAAATTTGCACAATGAGCTATGACATCAATAACAAATGAAAAATCTATGTGATAATAATTTTTAGCACACCTGATGGGACCAAGAAATTATAAAGAGATTGGTGATATTCTTAGTGAGCATTCTACGATCCTCATACAAATTTCAAAATCACCTAGTGACTCTACTGGCTTACAAATTTAAGAATTCAAGGTTTACGTAGGCCAAGAAAACAAACAAGATCATCTACTAAAGGTAAGAAAGCTAATTTTTTAGAATTATCATTTCCATCTAAAAAGAGATCAAAATTAGTTGTACCTTAATTTAGATTATATCCTACAAATTTATTTGTATCTCCTACAAGTATTCCCATCGATTTCTTACCTCCCATGATGGCTAGAATTTTAAATTTCATAGCTTTCAATGGAGGCAACCCAATTTAGTTGGCCTAGTATGATGATATACCTACCTTGGATTTAAAAAGCCTTCTGTATTTTACTAGGGAAACTTCCACCACTCCTATGGAACATATATAAGATATTGTTAATCTTTGTTTAATCCACAATGTGGTACAAGATAATGTTGCAATCAAACTTCTAGTCTCCTCTTTAAAGGGCAAAGCCTTATAGTGGTACAAAGGCCTTTCTCCCAGTTCCATTTAAGTTTGGTATGACTTAAGCACTACACTATGTACATAATTTGAAGATAAGGATGACCACCTCTCCCTAGTTGAATAATTAACTACTATTCAAAGGGATCCTCATGAGTACATTACTAAATTCAATTTCTATTTTCAAAAGACATAAAATAGAATTCTAGTATTGGTCAAGCCAACTCCAAATAATGCTTTCATATATTACTTGAGGGCCTTGAATAGTGATATAGCTATTATGATTCAGTTAATGGGTGACACCACACTTCCTAATGCTTATGAAATTATAATAAGGGTATAAAATTATCTAATTCAAGCAGGAAAAATTGCCCCAAGGTCACCAATGCCTCTATTTATAGAAATACCTCCTACACCACCTACAATTTCTCTAATTCCCACCATGAGTAAAGCACTATATTTGACTCCCACTCCTACAAATGATTTATATGAGGTTAAGTCACTACTCAAGAGTTTTGGTAATGAGTTAGTAGTAATGAAGAGGCAACAATCTTAGAACTACAAGCCTTATCAACAAGCTAACCCAACATACCAACTCAATAGACAACCATACAAGGCAATTCATAGTCATAAGGCTAAAATATGCAAATAAAACCTTTAAAAATCTAGGCTTTACCTGCACCAGTGCTTCCAAAGCTATTGTATATGTTCAAAATAATTTGGCCTAGGAGTATGAATGGCATTATCCTTGTTCTCAATCGCATAACCATAACACTTATCATAATGGTGTTATTAGTCAAGCCTTGATAGTGCAAGGCATATCAAACACACTAAAAATAACAAGAAGAAGCTACTTTCTAATAAGTAGATACATAATAACCTGCTCAAGGTGAGGCTACTATTCTAAACTAGCAAGAGGACTTTTATGGTGTAAATCAGGAGGAAGCATTATTCAATGGTGGAAGCCTAGTGGCCACCAATATACATTCAAAGAAAAGAGTAATAGAAAGTGATCAAACCCCTATGGTAGAACAAGATACAAATTCCAAAGTTATACAAGAACTTACAGAGAGAAACACAATATAAAGGCCACCCTTTATACCTACAAGCCAATCCAAAGCAAAAGTGTCGACTTTGAATCTTGTAAAAGAGGACATAACTCCTAAAAAAGCACCAATGAAGGTTTGTAACATTATTTTCAAAATTATTGACTAGATGAATAAGAATAATTTGAATGTCACTATGTGGGAAGCATTATCCATTCCAGTGTAAAGAGATTTACTACAAGAGGCTTTGAAAAAATTCCATATAATAGACAAGGTTCCAGCCAAGGGACCTAATGCTATAATTAATTTATGTCAACCATAAACTGACACTAAAATGAACAAAAATGGTAAGTCTCCCCCTTATATCTTTCACTTATAGTATGGAATCATCTCATTCATAATTGCAGGATAGATTCAAGGGCTATTAGTTTTATTATGCCCAAGAAAATAGTTGATTCCCTTGGTATAAAGTAGACACCTATCAATAAATGTTTGGTTTAATTATATGGGACTGCTATTCAAATAATAGGGATAATAAAGGGTTTAAAACTCACTATCCATGCTTATCCAAGCTTTTCAATTTCCCAAGATATCTCAATTATAGAGTTTCCCCCTTTCCATTTGTCTTTCACAAGATTTTACTACAAAAATGGGAAGATATCTATCTATGGATTGATCTCACATGTTGCTTAGGATGAGATATTGAACAAGAGTAACAATAAGAGCTAAGCTAATCATTAAATATCATATTAATCCATACACTCCTATTATCTATCAACATGAACTATAAATTGTAGGACCAAGAAGAGGAGATTGATCATGAAGTTGTAACACATGTATAAGAGATTCTAGACACTCATTTGTATAAATGGGGATCAACCCTCCAATTCTATCCGTATGAATATATACAAGAAATAGGATTAGGTATATATTGCATTCATGAAAATGATGCAATTATCCTAAACCTAGTAAAACTAACTGAAGATTTTTCAAGGAATGTGGTAATTATTCTTCGATGGTTCAAGAAGCAGGAATGGTGCAGGTGTAGGTATTATCTTGATCTCTCTATAAAAAGAGAGTTTTTTTCTAATCTTTTAGACTTTAGTTTATCTACACAAATAATGTAGTTGAATACAAAGCATTGATTTGAGGTCTACAATTATCTAAGAAGAGAGGGATAAAATCCCTACAAATATTTGGTGATAGTGAGTTGATTGTTCACTAAGTAAGATCCATAAGCATAACTAAGAATAATTTTCTAAGATCTTAAAAACATAGGGTTTGGGATCTATTAGAGGACTTTAATACTTTAAACATTCAAGTGGTACCAAGAAAACATAACAAAGATGTTGATCGTATGGCCTAAATAGGCTCCCAGTATAACCTACCTAAAGAAATAAAGAAGAAAAATAGTTAGCATGTAAGGTTGATATTAAGGCCATCTGTTCCTGATAATGCCACCAATTTGTAAGTCTTCAATAGTGACCAAATTTTTTTCAAATTTCTAAGAGAAGAAGTTGAATTCTCTGATAGGAACTAATAAAGATTCCAAGATCAATATGGAGATCAAATAATCTAATTGAAGACAAATAAACTACCCATGGGTCTTGTTACTCTAGAAAACATCTTCAATTTAGATGATCAACTAAAGGGAAAAAAGAAGAACATCACTGTAAATGAAGAAGACTATGATCTAGTGCTCATCTTAGAAGGGAAATCACTGAAGATAGGAAAGGTATGTAATGATTCTAAAAAATAAGATTTTATTGAGTTGTGTCAAGACTTTGATGATAACTTTGCTTGGAGTTATCATCATCTAAGGGGGTTTGACCCTAACTTAGCCCAACGTAAAATATATCTTAATAAAAATACCAAGCATGTCAGATAGAATCAAATACTAACTAATCTAAAAATAGAACCCCTAATGAAGAGTGAGATATCCAAACTGATAGAGGCTAACATCATCTTCCTTATCAAATAGTCATCTTGGGTTATAAATTAGGATTTGTGTATATTTCAGGGATCTAAACAAAGTATCTCTAAAGGATCATTATCCACTTCACCCCATAGAGCAAATTCTATAAATTGTATTAGGATCTGAAAGGTTTTCTCTTATAGATGGTTATTTTGGATAAAACCAAATCTTGGTGTAAGAATCAGACTAGTTCAAGACTACTTTCACCATAAAATGGGCCATGTATGCATATAAAAATATGCCATTTGGTCTGATTAATGCTAGTTCAACATTCTAGAGAGCCATGGATATGGCTTTTAGAGGTTTGATATATGAGATGATTCTAGTATATCTAGATGATATCACTTTTTACTTAAAGCATGCTAATGCACACTTGGATCACCTTAGGAATTTTTTTGAAATGTGTAGAGAATTTGGGGTTTCCCTCAATCCAAAGAAGTGCATTTTCATAGTTCATGAAGTGAAACTACTAGGACACATTGTTTTAAAAGAGGGTCTTTCCATAGACCCAGAATGAATAAGTGCTATATCTACATTAACACTTCCAAGACATAAGAAGGGATTACAAAGTTTCCTTAGAAAAATGAACTTTGTAAGAATATTTATTCCAAATTTTTATTTTATGGCCAAACCCCTTACTGTAATGCTCAATAAGGGTATCATTTTTAGTTAGACGCAGGAAGGAAAAAATAGCTTTGAAGCTATTAAGTAGGTTATTTCTTAGGCTTCTACCCTAATCAAACCCAACTATGCGAAGTATTTCATTCTCTATGATTTTTTAGGGGAAGGCAACATTTTAGCTATTCTAACTCAGTAAAATAAAGAATAATTAAAACAACCAATATCTTTCTTCAGTCAATCCTTGAAAGATTATAAAGAAAATTACAATTTTATGGAGAAGAAATTATATTTTATGATTAAAGCTCTCAAAAATTTCAAGCATAGGTTCTTCAATAATAAAATTCATCTATTGGTTATTCACCAAAGTGTTAAAGAGTTCCTACTGAGCTAGGAGATAAATGAAAAAAGAGCGAGATGGATCATAAAGGTCATGTAATATGACATGGACATCAAAATCAAAAATATTTTAAAAGGGAAGGGATTGTATGATTAACTAGCTTATGATATTAAGACTGATAAATCAATATATAAAACCATATATGCTCAAAGTACATCTTAACTACCTGATCCACCTCTTTTCAATAACTAGATCTGTGACATGACCATTTTCCTATAGATTGGTGAGTAATCATATGACTTTCAAAAATCCAAGAAAAGGTATTTTAGACTCCAATACATTTTGTATGTTCTTGTTAATGGAATATTGTTTATAAAATATATGAATGGAGTTATTCTAAGATGTATTGACCATAATCAAGTCCCTAAGGTGCTTTAAGAATTTCATGATGGCCCATGAGGAGGACATTTCTCTGTAAGAACTATGACCATAAAAAAATGAGGAGGATATTATTGGCTTGAATTATTTAGAGATGCCCATCAATGGGTAAGGAACTATGAGAAGTATGCTTACTTCATAGGCAAGAAAAGATTAACAACTTTCCCTCTCAGACCAATTTAAATAGACCAACCATTTTCTCAATGGGGATTGGATTTCATTGGTACAATCAATCCACCATTTAGTGTAGGTCACAAATGGGTCCTCATAGCAATAGACTATTTCATAAGATGGAATGAAGTAGTTGTATTGAAAGATGCCATGGAGGAATATATCTTATAATTCATGGATGGCATAGTCTCATGGTTTGGTGTTCTTCACACCATTATCTTAGGCAATGCCAAAGATTTTGTGGGCACTCAAGTGAGTGAATGGGATGTAAATAACAATGTATACCTAAGTAATTCTTCCAAATATTACCCATAGGGTAATATATTAGCCAAGTCTACCAATAAGAACCTCATAAGAATTATTACAAAAATAGTGGACAGCCAGAGGACATGGCACACAAAGTTGAAATCAACACTGGGGGTTGATAGGATCACTCTTAAGAGAGCCATTAGTAACTCCCCATTCATGTTGGTAAATGGAAGGGATATTGAGTCCCACTATCAATTGAGTTACCATCTCTAGAACTCAATCAGCAATTAGATTTGATTGACAATGATGAAATGACAGTAAGATTGACAGAACTCATGAAACTAGAAGAAATTAAGAACCAATTAATGAAAGTTTTGGAAGCAAATCAAGCTCAAATACATATGAATTTTGATAAAAAACATCTGATAGGAGCTTTAATGAAGGAACCATGCTTCTCAAAATGGATATAGATAAATCTAAACTAGGAAAACACACCAAGTTTGATGCAATATGGATTAGTCCATATATTATAACTCAGTGCAAAGGAGCTAATGCATTCCAACTATCGAAGCTAGATGGATCAGAACTACCTATCCTAGTCAATGGGATACACCACAAATCTTGATTTTGAGGTTGGAATTCATTCCAAAAAATAAAATTTTATATATAATAGGGTTAGTTATGTTTTCCAAAATAAGTACTTTCATAAATTCAACTCATTAGGAGTTTTTTTTTCTTTGTTTTATTTTTCCTATTTTTTCTTGTTTAAGCAAATCCTAGTTTTATTCTTCACCAGTTAAAGTGTGTTAAGCTTAAAATGACTCTATGCCCAATGAACTAGAAGGCTATTGGAAAGAAACTAATTATCAAGTAATAACCTTGTAAAGGTCACCACAAATATTTATATTTTTATCCCAAAAATGTCAAAATACAAAAACCCTAAGGGAGACCCATTAAGTTTTTGAAAAAATACCTTAAATTGACCCAAAACACCCATTTTTCTAAGCCTGTGGAATCTAAATATTGGATTGTAATTTTTAGTTTGTAAAATTTTAAATTGCTTCCCAGACTTTGGATTTTGCAATACACTAACTGGTAGAAACTAAAGAGTTGATTACAATTTTTAACATACAAAATTATAAATTACAATGAGACCTCCATTTTTTATAATATATTAGTCAGTGGAAACCAAAACCCCACTCATAATTTATAATTTTCAAAATTGCAAATTACAAATGGAGTTCTACTTCTTGAAAACCAAGTACTCCATGAAAACTAGAACCTAGATTGTAAGTTACAATTTTACAAAATTGCAAATTTTAGGTGGAGTTTCACTTCCTAAAAAACACTCTAACTAGAATCCAAAACTCGAAGAGCAATTTACAATTTGTAAAATTGTAAATTACAATCCAGGTTCTACTTCCAACCAATCACTTTTCCTACAGAATCCAAAACTCCAAGTGTAAATTATAATTTTTAAAATTACAAATTATTCCTTGAGTTATGCCTTCTTATTTTCAAAGGGTCAACCAAGCCAAGCCTACAAAATTTAGAGGTCAAAGTTTAATTAGCAAATTATAAAATTGTAAATGTGTTACTAGACTCTGGATCTCTGCTAACCATTACCTAGGGGTATTAATTATAGGAAAATTAAATATAAACAAAGAAAATTACTGTTTGCTAAATCATTATTTAGGTTTTCTAATTGCATTTTGGATCTCCTACTTTGAATTTCAAACCCACCTATAAGCCATGCTATGAGACCATGACATCAAACCATGCCACACTGACATTGACAAATCACACTTTAAAAAAATCTTCTATGCATTTTAAACCCATCTTTCCTATAATGTGATCTTCTTTGAGTTATTTCCATTATTAAAACATTTTTAAAGTTTTGATTAAAATTTATATGGTTCCATTGCTTACTTAGGCATATTAGGGTATTAGAGTTTTCGTCATGTTGTCGTAGAGGATCATTATGTGGTCTATTTTCTCAAGAGGTCATGTTTTCCAAGTTCTTATCAACATAGTGAAAATCTAGGGTGTCTAATTCAAACCAATGAATATTCATAGTACATCCCCAAAATATTGTATGAATATTCCTTAAAAATATTCCATATAGTCCTTATAAATTTTTGCCTTCTGATTTACACCTCCATTTCTTGTAGGATTTCAACCTACAAATTGGAACTTATAACTCTACACTTCCACTAGTTCTTAGGTTCTAAATACTTGTGTCTACTCCTCCATTGATCTCACTTCCATCTCCCACACCCCTTGTAGACACATCCATTTCCATTACCCTACCTCTTTTACTTCCACATTAACCCCAACCCCTTTAGTGGAGATAGAGAAGGATCAAGTCCTTGATGTAAATATGGACCTTTAACCCACAAATGGGGAAGAAGTTGCACAAATATATGATGAATAATTAGTTGCAATATCAATATAGGATACAACACTTGTCACTGTGCCTACTGGTGCAACATCTTTAGCTATATATTCTCAAATAATAGTGTCGACACAATAGGATACTACACCTAGTTGGTTAGCATATATAGTGGGGAATAAATGCAAGCAGATGGTATCCCTAAATACATTGGATTTTGGTATTTTAAATGCACACAAGAAATCCAAAATTACTCCCCAGACCATTTTAAGGATATTTTATGACTCAGAAGGGGAAAGGTATATAGATATTGTAGTTCCCCCACTAGATAATATGAAAGAAGATCCAGTGGTGGGGGATTACCAAGTCTCAAAAGTTCATCTTAGATGTCCAATGAGGGAGGGGTTGAAACATGATATTTAAACTATCATTAAATCCCTCTTTGAGAAAATGGATAATGATAAGGTCACTAAGGATGAATTGAATAACAAGCTGGAATAAATAATGACTGCATTAAAGAAATTCATTGAGCCCTCTATTCAAACAACACAACCTTTCACTCAAATCATATATCAAGAAACACTTGATTTAGTGACATAAATTAACAACATGGGAAGGGGCACCAAGGAATATCTAGAAGAGCTCATCTCCAAAGGAAATAAAGTTATTGATATAGTAATGGATCACTATGCATTTATAAGGGAGAGAAGGGTCACCCTAAGAGGACATGTCAACAAGTATGAGAGAGAAAGATTAAATCTTTTCTATGCAAAATTGATAGTTGTGGAATCGATTGATATGGACATCCTCCTTGTGGAAAAGATACTAAAAAATGATGGATAACAAGAGGAGTTAGACAAAGCAGCTCGATTTAGAATAAAGATGATTATATATGCTACCCATAAGGTTAAATTTGCACATAATAAGGCCACTGACATACTATATGACATTGAATAATTATTGAATAAATTGTCATTTTGATCAATAGATTATCAAGAACAGATCCTTTTAGTAGAGGAAGTTTAGAATATATTCAAATAATTGATCAAAAAAAAAACCTACATGAGATACAATTTTCACCTTGAGCTCTATCCACCATTTCATCAAGTATCATAACACATTGGATCATATGAGTAAAGAGATTCAAACATATAAAAATTTAAGAAGGGAACTCTTTGATATAGTATCATATTGTGAGATAAACAACCTCTACTCTTTTGGTCTTGATGAAGATAGAATCTTGGAGATCTTCAAGGGTTTTGATGCATATATTGAGAAAACATAGGCCAATAAGGAGAAAGAATTAGAAGAAGTGTTAGAAATAGATTGATTCTTTCCATCAAAAACATTCTTGTATATTGTATTTTCATTATTGTAAAAATATTGTAAAATTGTAGAAACATATGTTTTAAATTATAACCATCATTTTGAAAATTCTTTTTGAGAAAGAGCCATGTGTATTTTACACTTTATATTTTGACAGGTTGAAAGTTATAAAAAGTAGACTTACAAATTACACTTTTCATTTTGATAAGTTTTTAATTACTTAAGTTATAAAAATAAATATTGAAAAATGCAATTCCAATTTTGAAAAAGTGGTATGACTTGAAAATTATAAAAGTCTCACTTGAAAATTACAAATTAGGGTTTTTCAAAAAAGCAACTTAAGTTATTTTTAGTTATCTTTTGTTCAATAGATTTAGTTTCACTTTAGTGCCCCCCATTGCATGAAGATGAAGTTTCAGCGAAACTGGAGAAAAAATAAGGCATTGCATGAAGATTTATAAGTTTACTCTATGCCACCAACAACTGAAGATCATGCCCAACTCTTTCATGTGTTTTTTATAACTTGTTTACCACACCATGGACACCATAAAAATTATAGATCATGCCTCTTTTTATGGAGCTTCCATATTTGCATGTTCTTCTACTAGGCGTTGGATTTCATTATTAACTGTATTTATTTTATGAGATATTTTATATAAATATGGGCAGTATGGCATATCCCATTTATATTTTTGCTTCTATATTTATTATTTTGAATTTTGAATAAATTTTCTACATGATGTAACCTAGAGAATGAGAATAAATTGAAGATTTACCTTTCGTATCTTAGAAATATTTGTGTATGCAAGGTTTTTTTAATATTTTTGGATGTTATAATTCTTATTTCAGTCACAAAACTTCATTTTTGGTATTTTTTACTCTTTTGGAAGATTATTTGATAAAAATAAATAATCTTGTACCTTGTATGAATAAATACCAAATATTGCATTTAATTTCACATTTACATGAGTTTGTCTTCCTATTAATTTCAATATATTTTATATTCTATTATGTTCATTTAAGAAAATACTAAAATCCACTAAAAATATATTTTGTGCAATCACCATTTTCAATTTTTGAATTTCAATCTCAAAACCCTTTTCCTAGTCAAACCCTAGTTTATGAGCAAGAACATTAAAGGAGTGAAATTTATATAAAAACTCGTATTTTATCAGTTGTACTAAATTTAATAAAATTAAGTCAGCCTTCTCTAGAGGTTCACCTTAATTCACCAAATTAATACATATTTGAGGTGATCCCATTGTATCATTAGAGTTTTGCATAGTGAGCTATGACATCAACAATGGGTGCAAAATCTATGTGATAACATAAAATAGTAAAGATAAAGACAATCCCTTGAGTGAAAACCTATGCTAGGCACTCTTGGATGGAGAAGTTTACTCACCTCCATAGGAAGTGTAGTGTCCAACAAGTCTAAGATTTACAGTCAATTCCATTATTACTTCTAAACAACATAAAGCCTTTGAGCATCTTATTCTAGACTTTTTGGATAAATTTATCAATTGGTCATTACTAGAACCGAAAAACTAAAATTCCTCTCACTATGATGAGATTTGGGTCTCATAACCAATGAATAAATAAGAGGATCAATATCAAACATTTCCTACTATTCTGGAGGATGGTTCCAGACTCCTTGTAAAGAATACAACTGAGGTAAACCTTAGAACCTATGAAGATCCTAAAATTTATTTAGGGGCATCCCTCACCGATGAAGAGATGGATTATATTGTCACTATTTTGAGGGATTTTATTGATATATTCACATGGGATTACTCATACATTCTAGGCCTAGACCCTACCTTGGTCATGCATCTATTTGTAGTACATCCAAATGCTAAGCTAGTCAAGCAGAAATTATGGAAGATACACTCATGTATTTCCATATTAATGAAAAAGGAACTAGAAAAATTATTAGGAACTAGCTTAATAAGACTACTAGACTATTCTAAATGGATATTAAATATAGTCTCAGTTAGTAAAAAGCTATAGGGTATACATGTTTGTATTGATTTTAGAGACATTAAAAAAATGTGTCCTAAAGATGATATCCCTCTACCTAACATCAACATAATGTTTGACCCAAATACTAGGTATGAGATGTTATCCCTCATGGATGGATTTTCTAGGTACAATCAGATCAAGATAGCCCTAAAGGACCAATATAAAACTACTTTCATCACACCATGGGGAACATTCTGTTAATAAGTCATACATTTTGACTTGAAGAACACTAGTGCCACTTATCAACATATAATGACTATTATTTTCCATGACATGATGCTTGATATAGTTAAGGATTATGTTGATGAAATCCTATCAAAATCAAGAACCCATGTTGGACATCGTGATGTTTTGTGAAGAATCTTTAAGAAACTTCATGAATATAAGGTTTATCTTAATCCTAAGAAGTTTATCTTTGGTATTAATTTAGTAAAGTTTATAGGATTTATTGTATCACAAAGAGAGATTGAGGTGGATCCTACTAAGGTCAAGGCCATCATGGAAATTCATCCACCTTCTAATTTAAAATAGCTTTGCAACTTGTAGGGAAAAATATAAACTATTCATAGGTTTATATCATAGCTAACAGATAAGTGTCATCCTTTAATGCACTTATTAAAGAAAGGTGTCACATTGAAACTCAAGAAATACTTAGCCAACCCACTAGTATTGAGACTTCCAACACTTGGACAACCATTACTTATTTATATCTTAGCAACAAAACATACACTGGGGGCACTCTTGGCCCAACATGATGACTAAGGTAAAGAACATGTAATCTACTTTCTAATCTAGACACTCATAACATACAATGATAATTATACACCTATGGAGAAAGATTATTTGGCAATGGTGTTTGCTTCCCAAAATTTATGACATTACATGTTGAATAATAAAACTATTATCATTTCTAAGGTGGACCTTATCAAGTACTTATTATCCAAGGCCACTCTTATAGGCCACATGGATAAATGGGTCATTCTCTTGAGTGAATTTGATGTTGAGTACCATAATTAGAAGGCTATCAAGGGGAAAGCCATCATAAATCAACTTGATAAAGTTCCTATCATAGATACTCAACCACTCACATTTGATTTTCTAGATGACTCTACCATTTAGATAGAGGAAGTGGCTTGTGAAATAGAACACTAAAAATTACATTTTGATGGATCATTCATATCCCATGGATTTAGAGCCAACATTTTACTAGTTACACCATAAGGGGACCTCATCCCCAAGGCCTTTCATATTAGCTTCAACTACACCAATAATATGTACAAGTATGAATCCCTTATTGTAAGACTTCCTCTTGTAATATAATGGGATATCCAATATTAATGGTTTATGGGGACTCCTAGTTAATCATTAATCAGACTACAAACTAGTATCAAAATTGAGATGAAATTATTGTACCCTACAAGCACATTGTAGACAATCTCAAGTCACATTTTAGGTCCCTATAGTTTGAATAAGTAGCCTAAAATAATAATAGATCAGTTGATGTAATGGTAATAATTGGGTCCATGGTACAAGTTGCCAGTGATGTTAAAGAGTATCAATTTATCATTAAGAACCTTTTATAGCTTACTCATGTATTACTAGATTCATAGAGGGTTATTATTATTGTTGGTACCAATAACCAAACCAAACCCCCTTGGTACCAAGACATTTATAATTATTTTCATGACCAAGTTCTCCCTCCTAACCTTTCCCACAATTGCCAAAAAATATTCCTTCACCACATAGCTATTATACCCTCCTTGGAAACATGATTTATTGTAGGGGATATGATGGAATTCTTATTTATTATTTATCTTCAAATCAACATTAGTGCTTAAAGAGGTCCATGAAGGAATGTGTGGGGCCCATACTAGTATTTTTTTCTAGCCAATAAACTCTTGAGAACATGATATTAATGGCCTAAGATGGAGACAAATGCTTGAAATTACATCAAGAAGTGTGTTACCTACCAACAACATGGTAATTTGAGACACACACCTTCATTGTCACTATAGCTGATAACTACACCATGGCCATTCTCTACATGGGGTGTCAATCTCATCAGGAAAATAAAACCCACATCATTTGATGGCCACAAACACATTATTATTATTACTGAATATTTTAGTAAGTGGATTAAGGCAATTCCTCTCACTTACATAACTAAGAAGTAGATTACCAAGTTTATCCATTACCATATAATCTATCATAATGGTATCCTAACATAAATCATATCTGATAATGGTGGTTCATTTGTGAACAATGATGTTAGATCCCTTTGTACCATGTTCAAAATCAAACACAATAAATCCACACCATACAACCTATAAGACAACGATCAAGTTGAGGCATTTAAATAAAACCATTGTCATAATACTTAAGAATATTGTTAATGATTTTGGCCATATTTGGCACTTGCAAATATTTCCCACCCTCTAGGCCTACTTTACTAATCATCGTAACCATACAATAACCACTCCATATTCTCTGGTGTTTAGCACAAAGGCTATTGTCTTAGTTTAGGTCTAACTACCTTTATTATGGGTATATTTAGAGAACTTGTTGATGACCAAGACTATAGAGTTTATAGGTTGTAAGAGCTAAAATATTTTGATGGCAAGTGTTTAAATACCCTAGACAATTTGAGAGCATATCAGAATAGGTTACATCGTAGCTACAACAAACACATTCTCCCTCAAGAGTTTGAAGTTGGTGACTAGGTTTTACAAGAAAATCAAAATAATACCAATGCTAAATATAAGAAGAAGGATAAGTTTTGACCCAATTGGATGGGCCCATATGTGGTTACAATAAGCTATGGTTCAGGAACATATAGATTAAATACTCTAGTAGACAAAGATCTCCCAGAACTAATGAACATTGTCCATCTCAAGAATTTCTTTGCTTGATAACCTTTTTTGTACCATTGTATATATGAGCCCTTGCTTAGGGGCACCCTATAAATAAATTTATTATTACCCCACCATACTTATAACCTATATCATTATACCATATATAGTTTCATCTTGTACCATTTCACCCTAGACCATTATAACCCTGTGCCATTTCAACCTAGACTATTTTAACTCTAGACCATTGTAACCTAGATCATTTCTATTCCACTGTACTTAGACTAGTCCTGCTTTCATTTGGATTGCTCTAATTCAATACTCTTTACCAATTATGATCTTGATTATGATTCACTAACATTATACACACATTTAGAGATCATTCTATGAAGTAGTTTAGCCTGATTAGTATTTGTAGCTTATTTTGTACACAAGTGTACTGGGGTATGTTTTTTAATTTCTAGATAGTTCCTTAAGACTTCTTTGACACTACATACTATTTTATTCTTATTTTGTTACTTCTTGGTATTTATCAATGCCTTCATATGGATCGATACATTGTTGTAGCTGACTTAGATGTCACTTGAACTCTTACCTATTGAAGTGCATCTCTTTGATTAAGTGGTTTACTTTACCTTTGATCATATTATGTTTTAGTTGTTTATTCCCAAAAACACAAAAAACATTAGAAAACAAAAAAAACCAAAGACCAAAAACATTGCCAAATTTTGATCCTAAGCCATGCTCTCACCATTTTATGAGTTGAACTCATTTGGTATCTTATCATTATTGATTGAGTTGAGATGCATCAGAAACCCCAAAACATTGGTAAAAGATCTAGAAAATCTTAAACATCACAAAATCATGAAAATTGGCTTAGAATTTACTCACAAGATATAAATCCATTAAAATATTTTAGGTTGGGATATCTTGCTTATTTAATTATTTCTAGACCACATTGGTTTTTTTCTTCCCATTTTTAGGAGAACTACATTGGCTTGAGGTTTGTGCGTGCTTTGTAGGCAACACTTGGATACATGTGGTATATTGGGTTAGCTTGACCACACCTTCCTTTCTCTTTTAACCACTTATTTACCTTAAGGGTTTTAGGAATCCTAGCTATTTCGTAAGTAACCACTTATCCTTTAGTTTTCCCATCCTTATTGGCCTTGGCTGTATGCTCTCTCCATATTATGAGTCACCATTGTGTGTATTGTTCATTTAAAGTAGACCCATTACTACACCCTTGTCATTTCTTATTATCTCATTATTTTGTGATATCTTTCCCATATTACTTTACACATTAATCATCTTTACTTGTCATCAATTTTTATTCTATCCCATATCCTAGGAGAACTACATTTGGCCTAAAGTTCATGTTGGATTTTGCATCCATAGAACTATGTAGTAATCATCCACTTGCCTTATCATTTGGAGTCAACTCGACTACCCCTTAATTTTATTTTATTTCCCCCATTTTGTGTATTTTGTTTCATTGTCTCCTATATCCTAGGGGAAATATTTTGTCATCTTTTTTGTGTATTTTTGTTTCCATATAACCTAAGGGAAACTTTGTGGCCATTATCTATATGTTGTTGTACCAGTATCATTATCACCTAGCTTAGGGGTCACCCTGTCATATGGCATAACACCTCTATTACATGTGCATGAACAATTTGTTTTTATATTTGCACTAACATTATGATTAACCATTGTTGCTCTTTTGCCTTTATCTGGTTAGAATAGTTTGCTTACTTCACTTTTCTTTGCTTTGGTTTATTTATATTTTTTTGTTTGTTTTGTTCACTTTATTTGTTTATGTTTATTTATTAGTGTTTTTTTGTGCTTTTGTTTCTTTTTATTGGTGTTTTGTTGTGCATTTCTTCTTGTCTTTTGTCTTATTATTTTGTGTTTTTGTGTGTCTTATTTATTTATTGTTTTATTTGTTTATTTTTAGTGTTGTGTTTTCATACATTTCGTAAAACTTTTGAGTCTAACCTTACCTTGGGATTGAATTGTTTACATTTGTATTTGAACTATTTTATCACTTGTTTGTTTTTATGTACACCTTGTTCATGCATGGGTCTTAATTATTCATATCTTGATTACATGGTTATTTAAAAATTTGTTCTTGCTTTGTTTTATTTTCATTTATCTTGATTTTAAGTTTGGTTACATTTTGTATTTAACTCTTCTTTTATCTTTTTCTTTACTTAGTTTTTTGTTTAAATGTAAATAGTTGCAACTTTAGTTTTGATATTTTATATCATTATCTTTAGTTGTAAATATTCACATTTGAACTAGTCACGTAGTAAATGAAATACAATGTTATTATAGGTTATTCATACTTATAATGCATAATTTCATTTTTGCCAAAGTAAACACCATGTTCTCCAAAGTCCAAAAGTCAATGTGGTACCAAATAATATCCTTGAAAGCACTATCCTACATATCTAATACCTAAAAAAGATATCATATAATGATAACATAAGATTGGAAATAAAAAAGACTCTATATAGGACATGCATCTCCTAACATACACATTTACTCATACAAACTATTTATATGATTAGTTTAGGAAGTGCATATCCTAAATTATCCCCTAGCCTCTAGTCATACATCAAATAGAGTAATAAATACATCAACATACCTAGGCTAACTAAGGACATACATCTATTAACATTACTATATCCCACCTTATTATAATAAGAGCCAAATGAATGTATACATCATGAGACACAAAGAGTATTAAAATTTCATGTACAAGTATCAATGAGCTAAAAAAATAATGTCATATATATATATATATCTCAAAATAATATTTTATACATCAAGAGAATATATATACATATCATATACAAAATGGAGATACAAAATTGTCTCTGATCCTAGCCATCCCTTAGCGGAATCTACTAAATTTTTTGACCCATGCTTGAGACTGATGATGGTGATGGATATGGTGGTGGTGGCCGCATGACTAATTATTGTGAAGATGGCTATGCCATTGACTACTCTAACTTTGTATCATGTCTAGACTCATAGGTCTTTCTAGTTTGCTAATAACTCAAATAATATCTATATGACAAAGCTCTCCTCTCTACATGGATTGCAACCTCATATAACCTGTACCAATACGTGATCTCATCTTTAGCATGTAGGACATCATCCTTCATGCATAAGGCATCATCTTTGGATATAATCACATTAACCAAGTTTCTCGATGAATCACTATCTCATATTATCGAGCCTCATCTCACTCTTTAATGAGACTCTCTACCTAAGATATCAATCTCTCCCTATTAACTTGAGATCTATCTTTCTCACTAGTCACTGTTTGAAGCTCTACATTTTGGGTAGCCAAATGATTATGTACCCATATGAATTAAGCCACCTATCCCCTTAGTGTCATAATCTCTATATCCTTAGCTATAATAAGGCCTTTTAGCTAGGTAGCCTCACCTTGTGTAGTGTCTAAATGTGTATACAATCTAACTATAATAATCTATAATGATCTCCCTCTATAGTCTATCAATCAACCCTTGGTCCTCTATGGACCTCCCTATGCTAGAGGGTCCTACCTACCCTAAACCTATACCTATCTCAAAGGTCCTTTCCTCCCCTATACCTATCTTGTGTCCCTCATCACCACTTGGTGCCTCTTCCATATCTATATCCTACACATATAAATCATCCATCTCTATGTCCCCAAGGGGATCTTGATGCACTTGGGCATGAACTACCTATAATGGAAGGGCCTATGGTATAGATGACTTAATTAACACCTGAACCTATCTATATACTAGGGATTGACCCCCATAACTCCTATATTTCACCCATTACTAATTGAGGTCATGGTTTTGTCAATCATATAGATCAGTTGCCATCCCAGCATGTTACATAGGCATCTATCATGCCATCATCTACCATCTCTCTATAAGTGTAGTCAAATAGGTTCAATCTAAATGAATCAGTAACATCTGAGCTAAATGATATAACTTGATAGCCTCTAATACACCCACTAGTTCATATCTCCAAATTCCATACCATTAAAGCACTTGGTACCATCACTCATGAGTGATAATGACCCCAAGTCACACCTGTAAGTCAAAAACACAAGGAACCAGGTCAATCATTTTTACTTTAAATCATCAAATTTACCTAAATTCCTCTAATTTTAGGCCTAAAATAAACTTATATTTTCTCTATTCTCTCTTATTCCATTTTATATTTGTCCTCTTGGTGACCTCACTATTTTATAGGGTAATTTTTCCATTCTTTAGGTTGACCCCACTATTTTCTATTATGGGTTTAAAAACTCATCGATCTATAGGGTATTCTCACTATTTAATAGGGTGACTCTACTACTTCCAAAGATATTAACAATTGACTGAGCATTCCTTCCATTTGATCAATGGTTATCATCAAATTTTTTGAGATCACTGATTAATTGGTGACCTACCATTTTGACCATGACCCTACTAAAGAATTAGTGATATAACTTTTCTTAATGGTGATATTATTATTATCAAGGGTGACCTAACCATTTGTAAATTTATACAAATGATAGGATCTCCAAACCTCTTACTTATACCTAGAATTAAATGCAATAAATGTGGAAATTAAATACCAAAAAAGGTACCTGCTAATGCTCTCTTCCCTGATGGTCACTAGTACTCTCAAACATACTTGCCAAGGTGTCAGTGGTATAGGATGTTGTATATTTTCCTTAGCTTCCTCATGTATAGATCTTATAGATTTGGATTGTAATAGTGGAGAGTGTAAATGAATGATTTTTACCCCCTAGGGGTAATATTATAGTAAAATTTTCACCTCTTAAGCCTATAATTACCCCATTTATCTTCCTTGGGGGCTCATTTTCACCCCATCTATCCTTTTTTCAAACTATTTTATTCTAATTGTTCCATTTTTATCCTCTTGTGTTGAATTATGTGATTATTGTTTTTTTGATTGAGGGCCAACCCATCAAAAATTCAAAATTTCCTTCCTCCGCTTGAGGGGGCATCATGGGCCACCCAAAACACCATATGGGGCATTTTTTCTAACCTTGTTAATCTGTGACTCATGCAAAATTTAGCGAAAAGTGAGAAGGAAATTATTTATTCTAAATATAATCATTTAAAGTGACCTTTTTATTCTTTGAAAAGTTGTTTCTTTGAGCAAATGTCTCATCATGCCTTCTCACATAGGGGAAAAATCTAGACATACAATTTTTATCACTATTGTACTATAATTATAAAATTTAATGACATTTTGTAAGAACACACAATTTTAACCAAAATTACTTAAACACTCTAATTCATCTACACACATCACATACAAGTGCTGATACTTGTCCATTGATCTTTGAGTAGGGAAATGCATTTTATGGAATCATTATCTTTTATTAATTCACATTGATTCAAATTATGACCAAGTAAAATGATGTCCTAGACCACTAAAATCCTCTGATTCATTATCAAACATCACGTGTATGTGTCAATTTACATCTATATTGTCCTAATTAGAATAATACCTTGTACATAATCATCACCTTATTCTGATTCAAATCTAGTCAAATTATGACTTAGTAAATTGACATTTTTGACCAATTTAATTAAGCATGCAACCAATTTCCAATAATTAAAAATCACTAAGTAAAATACATTAAGCAAATCAAAACCAAATTTAGAGCATAAGTGGAAAATTCATCGAAAGTTATTGCATATAAAATATTGGAAATTTATAAATCAAAATATCTCACCCATGAAATCATCCATGACATCATCAAAAGGGTATCAAGCACCAAGAATTAATGGAGATAAATATCAAGTTTAAGCCTACCCATGCCTCATTAATGCTCACTTATTCTAAAATATTAATGGTTTTGTCCTCCAAAATCTAATCAATCTTTGGCCACACATCTTGATCTCAAGATGGATGGTCACAGTTGATTCTCAACATTTTTGTAAAGCTATAAATACATGAGCCATGGACATAACTTTTAAGATTTTTTTATGTAATGTTATTATGAAAAAATACCTTCAACCAAGCTTCAGTTGTGAAAAGTTATTATGCAAAAATAGTGATATAGAAGATTCATTCATTCCCCTAAATTGACCAAATCAAGGAATCAAATCCATTGGTGAACTAAGATATGATTAAGGTACATATTACAATGCAGTGAAAAAGACTTAAAGCACCAAATATAGGCATAAACACATTTATTGACCATTTATAAAGGAGAACCACTACTTGGAAGGTATTGCTTGTCTTAATTTCATAATTAGTTTTTTGAGTTCATTAACACTGCCCCTTAAGGGAGTAGGCTTAGCACATTATGTTTTCTATGCTTATTATCTATTTTATTAACTGACACATGGATTAACTTGCTTCGTAATCCTATTCTATAATTTCAATATCTCAAGTGAGCATGATAGGATTAATGAATTCTTGGATGCAAGGATAATATGGATGAAATGAAGCTACAAGAGACCTTAAGTATATTTCTAAAATTCTCATTCAAGTTAGTTCAACTAGGTTCCATGCTTGGTTATTTATAGGATGGTGGAGAGGATTAGATAATGAATTTTAAATTCATAAGAACTCTCTAGTTTTAGAGAATTCTAGAGAATTGGAGAAGGATCTAGATTTTAGAGACTTATATATTTTATTAGGGATTAATAGGCACTAGTTTAGGGGTTTTAGTGGGGTTTAAGAAACTAGGTATGTAGGAGAAGCTATGGATAGGTTTTCTAGGGGGTAGGTAGAATATTTTGAATTTTAAATTGGCAAGTGGGGCAAGTAGTTATTAAATGAGATGGGAGTAGTGAGTTAATGGGATGATAGTGGGATAATCAAGGTATTAATATATCATTGGGTGTGTAGGAATTTTAGTATGATGTAAGAAATATATAGTGAGAAATATGATGTATTTATTTAATTAGAACAATGGTTATGGAATTAATTATGATAAATATTGGGATTAATGAAATATTTAAGGTGAGAAAATTTAGATGTATACATTTTCCCCCTCTTTGAAAGGGAATTGAGATCAATGAAGTGGGGAGTAATGGTATTTTAAATAAAAACCATTACATGGATGGGTTAATAAAAATAAGATTGAATGATGCGCCATCGAGGGGACATGCGGGGAGGAATGAACTGGATGGCCATTTGAAAAGAAATCATTGGGTGGGTAGTTATTCAAGATAATGAGGGGTTGGGATGCCCAAGTTGATATTTGAGCTATGAGTAATAGATGTCCCAAGTAGAAATGTGAGGGAATGAAGTTGCAGGTGTAAGACTAGTCGCAAGGGGGAATGCATCTTGGTAATGATAATGACCTCTTGAAGTGAGTATTAGGAAAATGAGGAGAAAGGTGAGAAAATTCATTAGATAAGAAAATTAATCTCAAGAAAAAGATATATTTTCAATAAAATGGATGGACTAGGATAAATAAGGCCACAAGGTTGTCGACATTTCCTAAATAAGGACACATGCAAATAAGAGCTATAGGCTGATAATATGATAAGATTAGTGATTTGGGATAATAAGTGAATTCGATACAATGATTATATCTCAACATGATTTAATAAATTTGAGTGACCATGAGAGGATGAGATAGGAATTGGTGGCCAAGATATCATTGGGCATTAAAAAGTGTCTAAGTGTTTCCTACATAGTCTAAAAATACCTCAAACTGATGTAGTTCTAACTCGAGATGTTAGATGGGAAGTGGGGAGATGGAAGACCATGTCCATGAAAATTATTTAAATTAATTATGATATTAAGAATGGTTATTTGAAACATGATTAAATTATTGGTGAATGGATATGAGAAATAGAGTTAGATGTTTAGGTAGAAGGGTAGGGTTAATATAGATTAAATGAGGTGAGTGGGGGAAAATATAGGGTTGTGGGGGGTAAAATTAAAAAATATGGATAAAAATAAGTCATTTTGACTCTTGGATATTGAAAAAACTTGCTCTTGAACTCATTACCATGGATCAAATTCCTCATGCTTCACACCATGATGAGAGGGTTCAAGAGTCATAGAGACTTACAAAGGCTAGACCAATGGTAAGTACCTCATCCTAACTTGTTATTTCATGAATTTATTTCATTTATTATGGTATTTATTAGGGGTAAAAATAGAGAATGCAAAATTGTAACTAGGGGCATTACCTTGAGTTGTAGTTTTTCACATGAAAAATGTAGTGTTGCACTTGTGACCTGTGATTTTCCAAAATTGCTTGTGGAAAAATGCAGTTTAATAAAACCATAGTGGGTGACTTGTAGTTTCAAAAAATTACAAGTGGTGACCTATATTTTGTAAATCCACATCAAATAACTTGCAATTTTTCAAAACCACAAGAAGCAATTAGTGATTTTGTTAAATCATAATTTAAGGCTAAAAGCTAAGAGCGATTTTGATTAGGGTCAGTGTTGGGGCTAGTTGGGTAAGGAGACAAATAAGGGAATAAGTAGTTGGGTATATAAGGTAGGGATAATATAGGAAAAATCTATGTTAGGGTATAGGTTTGTGGTGATTAACGACTAATATGGTTTGTGGTGTAAGAGGATTTAGGGGTTCTAGCATCTAGATTATGATGACCCCTAATGTTGTATTAGATGTAATAATTAAAATTGGCTAATTTTGGGGTATTAGAGATGATAGTAATTTATTGTATTACCCTAGTTCCCTTTATTAGGATAGCCTAGACTCTTATCACTGCATTGGTGGAGAGGTGTCATTCAGAGATGAGTACCTTCCACTTTGTCATAAGGGAGATGATAGTGACCTTAGAGGATGTGTGGTAGATCTTTTGACTACTGATGAGAGGAGATACAATCTATTGGAGTTCTCAGTCATTGAGTATGACTATATAATAGTTATGTGGGAAATTATAGGTTAGGGTTCATGATTCACAAATTTATATTGATAGATCATTTAGAGATGGGACTATAGACAAATTGACCCTAGTGTTTATGTCTCTTATTACTAGCACATTATTTTCCAAACAAGAGTGGATAGTGGTTTTAGTTGAGGTTAGGGGATGTTATTACTAACATGGTATAGGATTATAGGGTATTTTCTTAGGGACTAATTGTGTTGGGTAACTTATATAGGGAGTTTCATATGGGGTATATAAGGGGGAAATGAGTTTTAAACCCTCATTATTATTACAGATATAGTATTGGGAACATGTGGTGATTGAGAGGTCACTAAGTACCCAATAAAATTTTGATTCTAATGAGTCACTAATTTTTATATGGTATATTATCCTAAGCGTTCAGAGAGCTCATGATGGTGACATGAGGTTTTATAGATAAGCATTTGCTAGTTTTATAGATGATCAAATTACTTGGACACCATATAGACAAGTATAATGGGGATGGCCATATGATGTATAATACAATAGGTATATGTTGACAGAGTGTTAATTGATATGGCACTAGGATTATATTATAGAGAGATACTATCCAGATAGAGTTCAAAGGTAGTTTGGGCTCAACAAGATATCCCTAGAGAGGAGCACCTATTTACATGGAGTGATAGAGAGAGGGCTCAATGGGGCCACATAGTTGATAGGGCCATGGCTCTTGTGGACTATGACAATATAGTTCCTATGATGTGGGATTTTTAGATAGTGGTGGAAGATCTTAGGGTGACTATAACCTACATACGATGGTGGAAATAGAGATGACCAAAGAGAATGTTGAGACTAGTCTAGGGTGCAAGGAAGGGAAGGGTATTTTAGAGGCTCTTACAAGATTGGGCATGATTGAGGAAATGATAGGCACAAAAGTAACATCCATAGAAAGGGAGGGATGGTGGAGATGGTGGGGATGATGGGGATAATTAGGCATTGATGGTGATTTATTGAGGTGGAAGGGGTGATTAAGGAGTGGAAGAGGGTGATTAGGGAGTGGCAAGGACAAGTACTTACATTACAGGGCCCTCTAAACCACCTATTAGGGCTAAAGATTAGACATAGATTGATAGCCTAAAATATGAGGTAATATCTAGGGTGACTGAGATATAGATGATCACCACATAGAGAGATAGATATTGGCTATAAGTTGTATATTTATAGAGGCAGATAGATCTATAGGATATTTAGATGGGTCTAATACTAACTCACTTGACCACCTTATTGGGATAGATTGGGGCTAGGGATACATAGATAACAATTTTATAGTGTAAAATAACTCATATTTAGCCTATTATGATCAAATTAGAGGCTGATTTATAGGTAATAGAGTGGGCCAGGATGAGGGGGCTACTCTACTATAGAGACATGGTTTGGGTGACATGACTCAATAGATATCATGGCTGATGAGAGAGGCCCAATATTATAGGGGCCTTTATGAGGGTGTAGCATTGGTGGATCAGAAAAAACATTATTATAGGGATAAAAAATCTTCTCATTTCATGAATTAGCTACTTAAGTGATTCAAAACATACACAAAAACTCTCACTTAACCTTGTTTCTAAATCTGCTTCCTCTGATAATGGTTCTTAGGCTCATTCTTCAAGTAATGTTAATTAAGATTCACTTAGTTTTCTTATTCTTGTCAATGATTACAATATATATTTTTAATATGGGTTTAATTACCCTCTTTTTCCACTCATAAACTCTATCAAAATTCTTGAATTTTCACTCACCCCTTTTCATAACTCTATCTATATTATTCATAGTTCTTATAGCCCTATTTTTGGTCTTATTGGCTTTGTATAGCTCTGTACCTTCTAAAATTTGAAAAGTGACACTTGATGAAGATAAAATTTATGGTATTTTATCTAATTTTAAGTTTAAAATACCCAAATATATTTCTTGATCACTCTTTGAGCTCCTTATCAGTTACTATTAGGCCTATTAGGCCTCTCTAAGGCTAGTTTTTCACCAATCCTCTTTGGGAGTAATAAAACATACATAACAACAATGAAAACTTTAAAATATATTGAAAAACAATTATATATACTCAATTAAAATTTTTTATGGATTTTGGATGGTTCAAACTCAAGATATGCTTGAAACCCTAATTTAGGGCTTTCACTACCCTGTCACTACCTCAGAGAAAATAAAATCCACTATGAGTGTTTCAAAGGGTTTAAAAGACATGGAAAATTTTTTATAGGTTTTTATTGGCATGGATTAAGTCCTATAATCGTTATATGTCACAATTAAATCCATTGACCTAGGTTTCCACATCAATATGCTTGACTGTGCCAAGAGAATGATAATATCTAGGTCTGTATTCATGTATGGATGAGAAACACACTATGCAATGGAACAAAAGAAAAAAATAAGATTCATTCACATAAAAATAACTTAACTCACTTATCAAGGCTCCTAATAATCAATTAAATTCTATCCTTTCCTTTGAAAAACATAGAGTTTAGTTGCACCATCTCAGCTATAGGAACATGGATACATCACAAAACTGACTATGAAACAAAAATTTCTTGGTTACATTTGATCTTTACACCATTTAATAAGATCAAATACCCCTTAAGGAACCTTATTAATTTAGTTTATAATTCATTTTATTTAGTGATCTTGCCATGCACATTTTGTATATAGTTTAAACAACTCAGAACGAGGTATGTACCTATATTCTTTAATTAAGGTTCCTTTTTTTATGTATTGGAGAAAATAAACATTATATTATCCTTAAAACATGTATTAAACAACTAATAATGTCATTCATATATCAATAATACTAATACAGTATGTAAAAAACAACTTATACAGGAACCAGGGTCTTACTGTGTGACAATCTTCAATAGGGATTCTCACTATTCTTTATCTCTTCAAAAAAACTAATGTAAACCTTAAATCAAACTTATAAAAAATTAAAATACATTATTTAATTAAAAAAACATATGTAATTAAAAAAAAAAAAGCAAATGACGTCAAAATAAGAGTCTATATTACTTCTTTCAAAGAGATTCCAAAAACATCAACAAGACTAATACAGTCTTTAACAAACAACTTATACAGGAACTGGGGTCTTACTGTGTGAAAATATTCAATAGGGATTCTCAATATTATTTATATCTTAAAAAAAACATATGTAAAACTTAAATAAGACTTATAAACAATTCCAATCTCATTCTTTGATTAACAAAACATATGTAATTAACAACAATAACAAATGACCTCAAAACAAGAGTTTATATTACTTCTTTCAATAGAGATTCCAAAAACATCAAAAATCCCATTCAAAACTTGTCAATAAATTAATTCATATACCTTGAATGGAATATTAATCTATCACTACTAACTAACTCCAATATCCCCTATAAAGGTACATACCTACTTCTTGAATCTTTCCCTCAGAGAGGTCTTTTTAAGTTACATTGCATAATGTCTTAATTTACACTATATGGCCTATATAGAACCATGAATTTTATATTCATGTATAGTTTTTGACCTCCTACATTATTTAAAACCTTATACACATTTTAAATATCCTATCACCTTCATAAAATACATAAAATTCCTTTAGATAAGGCTTAACAAGACTCAACTTTTCAAAAAGAGTTTTTGTGGGAAAACCTAGAATTCAAATTTCTTGCACCTTAAGACTACCTAGAATCCACCTTAGGAAAAATTAGGACCTGTATAACGTATTAAACACTAAATATAATATCTTAAGACAAAAATAAATCAACCTTTATGTCCTTATAGGATGCCCTTGCATCATACTACCAAGCTGGAAAATGTTTGCCATGGGTGTTTGTTGATGCACTTGGTGTATGCTCCTGTTTGACTACATTGAACCTCCTTATACAAGTTATTTGATTATACTTACCTCTCATAGAGGTGATCATGTTATTGGGCCCCACATTTAGGCCTTCTTTGGTTCATCTTATTAAATAGTATACCTTCACATGAAACAACATTGTTAAGAAAAAACATAACTACTGCCATCTTCTTCTTGCCTTAAAGGTGTAGAACACACTTCCTCCTCTGAAAATTGATTCACCTTCTCCTTCCCATGAGAAATTCCTACTAAAAATATGTATTCTTCTTATTTTATCCATACTTATTGTGATGTCCACTTCACATTATTTGTAACATCTTCTTGGTCTTTGCATGCCTCATACTTATGGAAATTCTTGGTTTTCTGTTGTGTAACACCATTATCTCCGCTCTCTATTTCTTACATATACAAGGGTTATGTATTCATTTTATATATATCATTTATTTTATTTTTCACTCTTACATGGTTATCTTGTTCATGGGTTTAATACATATTACCTAAATCATTTACATTATTTTCTTGTTTAAGACTCTCTTTCAAACATTTGAGTTTGTCAACCATTCCTTCTTTGGCTACCACAATCACCTTAGCTTGTTCATCCATATCCTCTATCTTGTCATTTTCCTTGACTTGTTCCAAACTTTTACTAATGGTTGCTTGATCCTTACCTATAATTTCATCACAAAATAACATATTATAAATGAAATGTACAACCTTCATGGCTCTCTCTTATGCTTCTCTCTTGGACACCTCATTGTCCATTTTTTTATTTTTCTTGGTGTATTTTACAAACCACTACTCATCCATCTTAGCTATAATGTATATTACTAGTTTTCTATCATCTTTCTCATAGGCTTGGATGCCTATCTTATTTTGGTTTTCTTCTTTCCTAAGCACTCTCATAGGTTCTATGTATTTTTATTTTTTAAAAATACATGTTATCACCTTGAATTATAGTTCATTCTCTCTCATGCGCATCTTTGTGGAATCATAATTCTTCATTATCGCTATCTTAAGACAACTTACCTTTGATTTTATCTTTTTTTCCTTGACCAAACCAAAACTTTCCATGGCTTTGATCCAATATTGCTTTGTTTCCATCATCATTATCCTCTCATCTTTTCTTTCTTCTTCACCCTTCAATGGGAAAAGAATGTGTATCTCTTCATGTTTCTTGATGGTATATGTATTAACTTGACCATGATTAATATATTTCATATCAAATTTCCATGGACTCCCTAACACTAAATGACAAACATCTATGGTCATAATATCACACAAGACTTTATCTCTATATACTCCTATCTTGAATTCAACCCAAATTTGTTCACTTACTAAGATTTGATGTCCTCTATGTATCCATGAAACCTTATATGGTTGTGGATGTGGCATAATTATCAATCCCAACTTCTTCACCATCTCTAAAGATGCAGTATTATTAGTGCTTCCTCCATCAATCACTAAATTACAAACCTTACCTTTTGCTTTGCACTTACTTTTGAATAAGCTTCTTCTTTGCTCTAGTTATTTAAATTGATTTCTCTACTAGAATAAAATTATCCTCATGATTAAAGAATAATTTATTTATTTTATTATTTTCTCATTTAATTCTCTTGTACTCTATTGTTTCATACTTATACCAACATTCAATGGAAATTCTACTACTCTATGTACCTCTCTATGGCAGTGCCAACATTGCCCTTAAAATATTTATCTTGGTCCATGTCTCATAGGACCTTCATCTCTTCTTAATATTACACCTACCAATGATATAACTACCCATGCATGCTATTTTACTCCCATTCTTTCTTCTTGAACTATTGCTACATGCATTTGTGGTCTCTCTTAAACCACCTCTTCACTTCCTCTCTCATTTATTATTATCTGCAAAGGTACTATTTGACCTTGATACATACCATTTAATTATTTTATCTCCCTATTAATTATCTTTTTAATCTCTCCTTGAGAGCATCCTCAATAGATTCCATCCTCATGACCAATGGGGAAATCAACTGTGTCACTTGGTCTATCATATTTTTGACCAAATCTTCATCTCTGCTAACTTTTTCCATGAAACACTATTCTTGGTTCCCTATCCTATAATTCACCTCAAAAAACATGATATTAATCATTTAAAAATACAATAATAATCTTTCCCTACTTTGATACCAAATGATGTAGAGCATACACCAAAACTTTCACTTGACCTTGTTTCTAAATCCACTTCTTTTGATAATGGTTCTTAAGCTCACTCTTACGGTAATGTTAATTGAGATTCACCTAGTTCTCTTATGCTTTTCAATGATTATGATATATCTTGTTTTATATGGGTTTAATTACCCTATTTTTACACTCATCAAGTCTGTCAACATTCTCCAAGTTTCACTCACCCCTTTTCACAACTTTGTCTATATTATTCACAATTTTTATAGCCCTATTTTTGGGCTTATTGGATTTGTATAGATCTGTACCTTCTCAAATTTATAAATTGACAATATATGTAGATAAAATTTATGGGATTATATCTACTCACAAGTTTACAATACTAAATTCTATTTCTTGATCACTCTTTGAGCTCCTTATAGGTTACTATTAGGCCTATTAGGCCTCTCTAAGCCTAGTTTTTCAACAATCCTCTCTAAGAGTACAATAACATAAAAAAATAAAAATGGAAACTTTAAAATATCTTGAAAAAAACTTATATATATTTAATGACAAATTTTTAGGGATTTTGTATGGTTCAAACTCAATATATGCTTGAAACCCTAATTTAGGGATTTCACTACCTGAGAGTAAAGAAAATCCACTATCAATGTTTACAAGGGTTTTAAAGGTCTATAAAATGTTTTCTAGGTCTATCTTGGCTTGTTTCAAGTCCTCTAATCCTTATATGTCATGATTTAATCCACTGACCTAAGTGTCCATGTCAATATGCTTGACTGTGCCAAGAGAATGATAGTATACAAGTCTATATTCCTATATGGATGGACAACACACTACAAAATGGAATAGAATATAAAAATAAGATTCATTCAAATATAAATAACTTACCTCAGATTATGAAGGCTCCTAAGAATCAATTAAATTCTATCCTTTCTTTTGAATAAATACACAATTTAGTTGTACCATGTCTGCTATAGGAATAGGGATACATCACATAACTGACTATGAAACAAAAATTTCTTGGTTATATTTAAGATTTAAAACCTTGAATAAGATAAAATATCCCTTTAATAACCTTCTTCATCTAGTTTCCAATTCCTTTTATTTAATGATCTTGCCATACACATTTTATCTACAGTTTAAATAACTTAGAATAGGGTCTGTACCTATATTCTCTAATTAGGGTTCCTTTTTTTTGTCTTGGAGAAAATAAAAATTATAAAAAAATTATATTATCATTCCACCACATATTAAACAAATAACAATGTAATTCACATATCAACAAGACTAATACAATCTATAACAAACAACTTATACAAGAACTGAGGTCTGTACTGTGTGACAATCTTCAATAGGGATTCTCACTATTCTTTATCTCTTCAAAGTTTATCTTGAAAAAAAAATGCAAACCTTAAATAAAACTTATAAATAATTCCAATCTCATTATTTCATTAATAAAACACATGCAATTATCAACAACAACAAATGACCTCAAAACAGGAGTCAATGTTACTTCTTTCAATAGAGATTCTAAAAACATCAAAAATCCCATTCAAAACTTATCAATACATTAATTCATCTACCTCAAATGTAATATAAATATACCAATTCTAATTTAATCCAATCTCTCCTATAAATATGCATAGCTACTTTTTGAATCTTTCCCTTGGAGAGGTCTCTTTTAGTTACATTGCATAATGTCTTGATTTACACTATATGGACTATATAGAACAATGAATTTTAGATTAATGTAAATTTTTGGACCTAATACATTATAAAAACCCTTATAAACATTTTAAATATCCTAACACCTTCACAAAATACATAAAATTCCTTTAGACAAGGCTTAACAAGACTCAAATTTTCAAAAAGAGTTTTGACAGGAAAAGCTAGAAGTCAAATTTATTACACCTTAAGACTACATAGACTCCACAGTAGGAAAAATTAGGACCTATATAACCTATTAGACACAAAATAGACTATCTTAAGACAAAAATTAATCAACCTTGGGGTCCTTATAAGATGCCCCTATATCATTAGGAGACCACTAGGATTGTGATGATTTGGTCTATGAGACATTGATTGTATATTGGACATGTATATTTTATTCTTAGCACATGGATGCCCATGATTCTCATATTGTATATATTTTTTGATAGGAATAATTGAAATTTATGTGATTATTATTGAGTTTATTATGTTATATTTCATATTTATGTATTTTGATTATGTGATTGTGATGTGCTTATTGGATTATTGAATACATGCATGAGATGATTATATGTTTATGGTTTATGTATTGTGCATGAAATAATTATTTAGGATTAAATTACCTGTATTTAAATTATTTATGATTATATGTTTTATGGATGTTCTTTAATTTTATGTATATGATGATGTGATGATATAGTTATGGTATAATAATGATATGGATGACTTGGATTTGGGATAGATGATGTGATGTTATGATTTGATTTTATGGATATAATGTGATAAACATATAATGTGAAATTATAATGGAATGTTTTATAACTTATGACATGTTCCAATATTTGTGATAGGCTATCCTTTAGTGAATTTAATTGCATTCCTCATAAATTGATAATGGGTAAATCCTCGTGCACCAAGGAGGTGAATGCTCAATTAGTATATTAAGGAGGTCACATGGGATGGATTAATGAGTGGGGGTATGGGTTTTAGGATTTATTTAAGCCATATATATATTTGTAATCTAGTTTTAATTTTACACTTAATTAGAAATGTACCTATGACATTTAGATAGTCAAGGTCACATGGATTTATAGTATGTTAGGAATTTTAAGTGGGAACTCCATCAGTGATAGTCCCAGTTCATAATGGGTAATAATTTGTTTCCATCCTTGTTCCATAAATATGAAAATAGGAATACATAAAATCAAAAGATAAAATTTTACACAACAAGTATTTACATACTTATCTAAGACAAAATGATTATAATGATAGAAAAGGATTTTAAAGGACAAATAATGACAAATTAACATAAAATATTAAAACAAATCTTTACATGAAAAAGATTAAGTAATTACGCAAATACAAAATTATTTAATAAAAGGACTTATATGTGGATAAAAGAATAAACGAGCTTAAGTAAAAAAATATAACTTAAAAATGATTTTGTAAAGTTTTCACAAATTTAACCTAGGTAAAAAGGATTGGTAAGAAGGATGAATGACCTAATTACGATCTTAACCTAATATATGGAATTTTAAAAAATATGTAAAAAATGTTTAAGCCACATGAGGAAAAGGAACTATGATTATAAATATTTACAAGAGGAGGTAAAGTCTCAAAATGATATAAAGATAAATGATGATAATGATGACCTAAAAATATTTAACAAACAAATATTTATATGGAAAGATCAGGTACAAAAAAGTTAAATTTGTAAAAGTATTTTTACAAAATCACTTAAAATAAACTTATGGTGGATAAAAATCCCATCTAAATGACTCAAAGTACAAGATAAAGTTTAATACATAAAAATGTTATCTAAAACATACCCAAAAATTGTCCTAAGAAAGGTAAGATGGAATACAAATTAAAATATCTACATGATGACCTAATAGGTAAATAGGACATTTTTCAAGAAAAATGAATATTTACAAAGTGTTCTAATATATATAAACAACCAATAATATTTACAAGATAAAACTAGGTACATTATAATAATTTGGTTATGATTGAGATGGGATCAAATAGGGTATATTGCAATCCCAAGAACTAGATAAAATTTTCAAGATTCTATTTAATTTTTTAACAAGATGTAGTATACATCCTAAAGGAGGAGTAATTAATGAACCCTCTCTAATGATTAAATTATTAGGTATGGGTGGATGTATGCTTAGGCAATGAATGGGGATGAGTAAAGATAAGTACAAGTGAGGTTGATAGGAAGAAGAGCCATCCTAGAGAATCAAATTTGTTTTGGATTGGGATATTGGAAGTAAATATTGATTTCAGGGTGGATTAGAAATTATAGATAACTCTTGAAAAGTTACCCCTTTGCACTTTAGACACCATTATCCCCATTTTTGAATATCATGCCTCATTATTTTTGAAACATATATTTTCTATCCACCATTGGGATCAGGGTCATATGGAAAATGAGTGAATAAGATGGGATGTGTAGAATGATGGGAAATAAATGATGGGTAGTGAAATGATGATGGATTGGAGTGCCCCAAAGTATGGGCTCTTATAGATGGAAGATCAAATATTTTAGGCCCTTTAGGTATATAACCATTGAAGATGCATAATACTCACTAGTTCATCAAGTTCATCTTTTTCTAGAGTGGCTAATTTATATGCCCCTAATCCAAATTTGGAAATAATAACGTAAGGCTTGAGCTAATTTGCTTCAAATTTACGCTTCTTTTCATGCTTAGAATTGGTGTTTTAATTATTTTACTTAAGGACTAGATCACCAATTTCAAATTCTCTAGACTGTATTTTCTTATGATATTAACCTTTTAGCTTCTTTTGATATGCCCCAAGGTGATCAAGATAATTCTGATGCTTCTCATCCAATAATTCTAATTCTTGTAACCGTTCATTTCTATACTAATTATCTATGATCATGCCTCATAAAAATATATGTAATGAGGGGAATTCAAATTCAACTAAAAGGATTGCTTCCATTCTATATACCAAAGAGTATGGAGTAGCCCCAATAGGAGTTTAGATGCTAGTTCTATATGACCAAAGTGCAGGATATAGCTTTAAGTGCTAATTCCTTCCATCATATTAAAAATATTTTTGAGAATTTTAATAAGCATTTTATTTGTTGATTTCACTTATCTATTTCCCTAGGGGTAATAGGGCGTGGAGAAATGATTCTCAATATGATATATATTACATAGGTCCTCCACTTCCCCATTTTTAAATGATTTATCATTATCTGATATTATTTTATAAGGGATTCCAAAATGACAAAATATTTGATTTAATATGAACTCAGATATCTGATGGCATATGGTGTATATGAGTTGTAACTTCCACCCATTTAGTAAAATACTCTATGGATGTAATAATGAATTTTTCTAATGAGATATAATCCCCATACTAAAAAAATACCATGGGATCATTATAGGTTGAAACTCTTAATTTGGGGCATGTATAAGATTTCCATTTATCTGATAAGCTACACACTTTCACACATACTGACAAGCATCATGATCCATTGTTGGCCAATGATATCTAGTTCAAAGTAACTTCTTGGATAGGGCCATTCCACTAATATGGCCTCCATAAATACCATCATGGACTTACTTGATTGCAAGAAGAGAATCCTCTAAGTTTAGTCATATTAACAACATCCCATCATATATTTATCGATAGAGTGTGATACTAAAGATAATGTAATAGGATGTGCATTGGATGAAGGCTTTGTATTGATGGTGATTGATATTTGGTGGAAAGGTATTGTTGTAGAGATAGGCATATATATCATGGTATAATGGTTGACAAGGATCAAGGATTGTATAGATTTGATAATAAGATGAGGCTTGATATGTAAGAAATAATAATTGTTCAACCAAAAAATTGCCTTCAAATATGTCCTTTGGGAGATCTATTAGAGACTCAATAGTGGCGAATACATCTGATAATTTTTTACTTCCTCTTAGTACTTGATCAAAATTTATAAACTAAAAGTTTTGATTTAACAAATTGACCATTTACTTGTATGGAAGTAACTTATCATCTTTGGTTTGAAACTCTTCATTGAATTATTTGATAATTAACTGAGAATCCTTGAGGATATAAAGATGTTGAATGTTCCATTGGATGGCAAGTTATAATCTAAAAATTAATGCCTCATACTTTATTAGTGCATGGGAAGGTTATTTAGAAAGATTTATGGATTAGGTTTCCTTGCGGTATCATTAAAAATATTCTTGATCCTGACCCATGCATGGTGAATGATCCATCAAAATAAAGTTTCCATCCTTGTGATTATTCAGTCATCAATATGGACTCATTAGGGAAATCTATCATCAAAGGCTTTGTGTCTACCATGGGTATTTATAGTTGATCCACAATGATATGCCATTTGATGGATTTTTGATTCATATACTTGATGCCAAATTTACCCAACATAATCCATTTTACCATCCATCATGTTAAGGTAGATTTAGATAACATGTATTTAAGTGGATTAAATTTTGTGATCATCTTGACTTGGTTATTTAACATATAATGTGTGAGTTTTTGAGAAGCAAAGACCATATCCAAACATGATTTATCTATAAGGGTATAATTTAGATCATATGGTATGAGTGTTATTCTTAGATAATATATAACTCATTCCTTTCCTTTGTCATTATGTTGAGCTAAGAGAGCCCCTATAACACATGGCATTGTGGATATATACAAAAGCAATGGCCTTCCTGATATTGGTGGTGAGAGTACTAGAGGCTTCAATAGATACTACTTTAAGTTGTCAAACACCTTTTGACATTCCAAATTCTAGTCAAAATGAGGTCCTTTATTTAAGAGATGAGTATATGGATGGAATTTATATACCAATTGATAAATGAATTCATGAATGGAATATAATTTTCCTTGAAGGCTCTATAGCTATTTTAGGTTTTTAAGTGGAGGTATTTAAAAAAATAGATTTTACCTTAGCGAGATCTACCTCAATGCCTCACCAAGATACTATAAACCCCAAAAGTTTACCTAAAGTGACCCCAAACACACATTTCTTAGGGTTTAGTCTTACTTTATATTCTTTAAACCTCTTAAAGATTCATTTGAGGACAACTGGCTATTCTGATCTTATCTTGGACTTTCCTAAGATGTCATCCACATAGTATTCCATAATATCATGCATCATGTCATGGAAAATGACTGTCATGTCCCTTTGGTAGGTTGATCCTACATTTTTCAGCCGAAAGGGCATCACTTGATAATAGAAAGTCCCCCATGGAATAATGAATATAGTTTTGTGCTGATCTTCTGAAGTAATTTTGATTTGATTATACCCAAAAAATCCATCCATGAGGGAAAGCATTTCATACCCTACTGTGGAGTCCATGATCATGTCTATATTTGGTAAAAGGAAGTCATCTTTTGGACATGCCTTTTTTATATCTTCAAAGTCAGTACAAATATGTATCCCTCTTTATGGTTTTGCGATGAGGATAATATTAGAGATCCATTCAAAATAATATATTGATCGAATGAATCCTTCTTACAATAAATTTTATAATTATTATTTAACTAATAACACCACATTGGGGTACATCTTCCAGAGCTTCTATTTGATTATTTTTCATTCAGATTCACTACTAGGTAATGTACCACCAAAATGGGATCTAATCTAGGCATGTCATAGTAGCTCCATATAAATATGTCTATAAACTCTTTAAGAAGCTTGATAAGATTTTATTATTATTTAGAGGTAAGGATCACCCCCAGTTTGATTATTATAGTATTTAAACTAGTTCCAATATTAATTTATATGACCTCCTCAAATTAGGAAGGTGACTAATCTTGAATATATACTGGGGGTTGTGGTAGATCATTTTCTAAACCAAACTCATGTGGAAACTCTGCACCTAACTCTTGATAATGGTCTTGTTCGTCAAGGTTTAGATGGATTTATTATACAATTAGGGAGGAATCAATTTCATCATATTCCTCTTCTTCTACTTGATTCAATGATTTATATTGCTCTCCAAAATTGGTAAAATAACTTTGACTAATAGCGAATCCCTTTTTGTGATCCCTTAATGGAATGAAAATTTGAGATTTCATGTACTCAATAATGGATTAATCACATTGAAACATATCAAAGGATGTCTCTTTCTCTTGATCCTAATCTATTAGTTTAGGGTAGTGGAGGGATATATTGATAGTGGAAATGGTAGTGTTAGAGATTGTGTTCATGGTAGCCAGGTCTTCATAGAAGTTATAAATAGAACCTATCTCAACTTCTTTTTTATAAGTAGAATCTTTAGGTACTGAAGAAGAGTCTATGACAATAGATTTGATATCAATGACTAGTATCATAGGCCAAGTCATCTCTAATGTTCTTGAACACTAATAGGTTTCATCCTTCCTTATTCCTCTCGACTTATTCCTTGACCCTTATAGTTCATATTTTAAAGCATTTTTTGTAGGTGTGGATATTTTTCCTTTTTAAAATCTAGGGACACATCTTCATTAATAACATAAGAATCGTTAGGATCCTCAAAAAATTCCTTTAATAACATTCTTATGCTAGTGAAGGCAGTCAACCCAAACTGATAAATAATATATTTTTCTTTCCTTATAGCTGGGGACCCATAGCTACTTAGGGATAGTATATGATTGCATACACAAAGGGTCTTATACAAAGGTGTACATATTTCATAGCTTTTAGATTATAGGATGAATTTTGGGTACTTGGAAAAAAAATTATGATTTAATTGTTTCATTTGACAACTACAAAAATGCTTGATTTCACTTGGGATGGTGAAGTCCATGCTTGAGTGTGGGAATTTAAGGCATTGATGAAGGGTAGAGGGTACAAATATCATCTCACAAATCTAAGGACATGCTAAAATCATGATGTTATAAGGGATAACTACATCTAATACATGGATTAATATTTGGTGAACTATAGGCCCCACAACTATGGGAAGATATTATTCTATTGAATAACCTTTCATTATCATCATAAGCCTTTATTATTATCAGAGTAGGCCTTAGTGAATATTCTAAATATCTTGACTTCTTGAGAAATTGAATATTTCAAAAATTTAGGGTAGATCCTACATCTATAAGAACCTATAGGATTTTGTTATTTGTAATGGATATTTCAATGAATAAGGGATAATTATGATAAGGGCCCACTGGTGGCATGTCCTTAGCACTAAAGGTGATCTATTGTGATGGAGATAAGTGACCCACCAAGGCTTGAAATTGATTTATGCCAATATCCATAGGAATTTTTAATTCATTTAAGACTTGATTTAATATCTCTTGATGTATAGAAGAAGTTTTGAGAAGATCTATAAGGGAGATTTGTGCTAGGGCCCTCTTGAGTTGTTGAATAATATCATATGTCTTATTAGGAGAATTTGAAGCTTTTTTAGGGATGGAGATTTTTTGAGATGAAGAAGCAGGTGGATCTTTTGGAGGTGCTCCAAGAATTATTATTTTTCCACATCATGTAGTAACCACACACCCTATAGTGGAGCTATTAATTTTAAGGATTGGGGATGGTAGATTTATGGGATCTTGGGGGCCTTTGATTTTGATGGTGTTGATGTAGTGATATGGGATGGAATGGTAATCAATGTTGTTAGAGCTAGAGGTTTGACATGATCCCTTAATGGTTTATGTTATTTTTTGTTATGTTTTGGTAGAGAGTCTTGATATATCCCCAATTGATAATTTTTATATTGTCTTGTTTGAATTTTACCTTTAACTTATATCTCCCCTTTTTCTATCAAGTCTTGGATGAAATGTATTAATTACATGCATTATTTAGTATCATGTCATTTCACATGATGGTAATGACAAAACTCATCTTCATGATACTAGTCACAACATGTCTTATTTTCATCCAAGGGTCTGATATCCAGGAGAGTTATCATGTTGGTAGCAATTAATTTCTTAGAAATATTTCAACTAGTGTACCAAGACTAGTAAGATGATGTTTCCTCATTCTAGGCCTTGGTTTTCCTTATGGTAGAATAATGTTGGATATATTTTGACTTTTAGTAGTAGGGATATATTTTTATACTATTTATACATGTTTTGAATCAATAACACCATCCCTAACTACATTCTTATTTTATTAAAGACATTTAGTTTACCTAAAAAGGCATTATCTTGATTTTGAATTTGTTCATTATAGGTATATAGTTTGATAATACCCCTTTTAATAAGTTCCTTTTCTATTTAGATACCTTTTTCTATATTCTCATCAAATGATTTGGCACATTGTAATTTTAATTAATATTCTAATTTTGTATTTAGATTATCAAGTAAGATATTAGCCAACTCTTTTTTGGAGACAATACATTGGAAGTGACTAGCGAGATCCTCCATCATTATAATAATGATGTGAGAATCTCTCCATTCCTTTATTTGGTGTTATATATATCAATTACAAAAATTTCATGTTCCATATTGAAAGAAAAGTGTCTCATATTTTTTTGTTAATTCTTCAAAAGTAGTAATGGACCCCTTAGGTAAATGCATAAAACATTCAAGAGCAGGTCTTGTGAGACTTTTAAGAAAGAGTCAGAGCATGAATGCATCATTATATGTAACCTCATGGCATGATACATAAAACTCTTGAACATGTCATGAGGGTCTCCTCTCCCCTTATATTTATTGAATTTTGGAACTTCAAAATGTACCAAGAAGGGTATCTATAGAATACTCATGTCTAGTGGGGACATGCAAAAGTCTTCATATCTATATTTCATTGCATGAGTGTGAGGGTTAATCTATTGTAGAGTTTCCTTAATCATTTTCCACTCTTAGGTAAAGGAGGGATCCATTAAGGGATTGGAATTATGAGTTTGGCTTAATTTCTATTTTAACAAGTTAATATTAGTTTTTCTAGTTGTTCTTTTAAGTGATATGGGTATTAGGGTTTTAGAATGGATTTGGGATGCTAGAAAATTGATTTTTTTGGTAAGCTAGTCTAGGAAATCCTCCAAGGTGGATCTCCTTCTAATAGCCTTAATGTGATTATTTTGAGGGGATTCTTCTTATTCTTCATCTAGTTCTTGTTCATGATATATGAGCTTAGGGTTCCCCTCATCTTGGTTTGTGACATGTGGGAATGAAGGAGTGTTGGGTATAGATGGTGACCGAATGAGATGTTTTAAAAGATTAAGGTTAAATGTAGGGGTAATTTTCCTCCCATTATAATGACTTGGGCTCAGATTTAATCTCAATTTTCATATATATACTAGTCAAATCATTATCTAACTTCATCATTATTGAAGAAATAATTATTAAGTCTTTAATCTCCTCTTGGAGTATGCATGTCACTTTGATTTTATTCATTATCCTTACTCTATTCACCTAATGTCCTCAGGATACCATCTTCCTAGTTTGATCCTTATCCCAAACTTAGGACTTGGGTATGGGTCTTGATTAAGATGGTGGATAATGTGGGGAGATATAAAAAAGATTAGTTGTTAATTTGATATGAGATGGAAATAAATGTGATTTTGAGCCATAAACTTATCTTGTTTTTTAGGATAGAATGGTCAAGGTGTTTGAAATGGATAGGATGAGACTTGGATTTTGAGATCAAGGACTACGATGATCAAGTAGTACTAATGTGACAACTCTATGAATATTCAAGCTAGCAGGGAGACTAGATGATGAGAAAAATAGATGCCTTTATTCACACTAGTGAGATGATGATTAAATGAGGGTTAGTTATGAATAATTTAGATGATAAGATGATATTATGATAGATATAATCTAACAGAGTTATAAGACAAGATGATATTATGCTAGATAGAATCTAATAGAGTTATAAAATTTAGTAATATTTAATCACTTGATAGTATGTCTTGGTATAGATGGAGTGGTGATTTAATGTCTTCTAATAAGGGATATGTGACTGCTATAGTTTAGTTACAAGACAAATCTAATACTCAAGATTGTGATGGATGGGATGAAGGCAAAACTGATTTAGGTTGAGACCTAAGATGAAAATGTATCCTAAGGGTTTTATAGGTGTTTTTTAAGAAAGATAAAAGGTTAAATCAACTCATAAATAATATGGGTCTAAGATGACACACACATAATCACACCAATCACAAACCCTAATATTTAGTAAAATAATGGGTAACTTGATAACTACATCATCTAATGGATTCAAAATTGAGGCTATAAGTTGATGACCTATTATGGAATCTCTAAAACCCTCTTAACCTCATCTACACTTGATGTTCACTATGGGGGCTGATACTGGCCTTGGTAACAAGTCACCTATTATGGTTGAAAGGCCATACACTAGGTTAAATAAGGTTTTCTAGGGGCATCCCTAATATATGAAAGGTACATGGGGCCCAAATCCATGTAGGGTGATGTCTAATTCTTAGTTTAGAGAGTTAAATCTTTTAATTCACATGAAACTTGTATCAGGTCAAATGCTTGGCCTAATAATAGTTGTCCTTGATTTTTATACTTCTACCAGAACATAGAGTGTGGTTGAATGTGTGGTGATAAAATCAATGCCACCAAACCCTAAAGAATAGGTAAGTGCATGGAAATGAATTACACATCATGTTACGCCCTATAAAATCAAAATTTGAGGTAATAAATAGGGAGACAAATTTTTTATTTAACTGATTATTTTATAATGTAAGATAAAAGCACAACCAAACAAACAAATATATTGTAAATTCAAAACCTAAATTTAAAAAAGTTAATGATCTAATTTAGGGCCTTATACTTATGTATCCTACACAAAAATTATTAGTAGTCTCTAAGCAATCAAAATCACCCTTTGATCTTGTAAAATTGCTTTTACAAGTGCACAAGGTTAAATTTTTAAAATTCATTCCAAAGAGGCAAAACCATGATTAGTAGGTCAAAACCAAAATTGAGTAATCTACAATTTTATAGATGGTTATCTAGTAGTAACCACATGGTTAACTATCAAAATCACTTATGGTTAGTCAAAATTATGACTGATAATAAAAAAATTCAAAATGCAAGAAGCAATTTTGCAATTGATAAGTAAAATAATAAGCTTTATTTCAAATTAAACATCCTATAACAGAATGCCAAAAGAGATATTCTTTGAAACAAGTTTATATTAGATGCAATTAGGTTAAATGTATTATAAAATTTTTCTAAGTAAAAACTTAGATCAGATTAAAAAATCTCTTTTGATAAACAAGATTGCTTCTTTTGAGAGGTAATTTTGCATGTAAGAAAAATAAAATATATATAAAAAGTGTTAAAATTACTTAAAATGATGATGAATAAAAATTTAAAATTGATTACACAATCTAATACTAAATTATTGACAAGAGTTAGGTTATTAAGAATGAAAAATAACACCTATTTGTGCACTATATTCAAAATCACTTATGTAGATTCAAAACTACCTATGATAGTTTGTAGTAATATAAAATGTAAAAAATGGTAAATTGAGCATGTATAATGACACCCAACCCTTAGGTACCTCTTGATTCTCTCATGACCCTCATAGGCATCTTTTCACTGATTCCTAGTCATCGATAACCTTCCAGACTTGAACTTAGCTGAGCCAAACCCATTTTTCCATGACTAATCCATCCCCCTAGGTCTTGTTTATTTAGGATAATAGTGCCACACTTGGACTATAACACTAGTACCACTCCTGTCTGCTTTCAATGCTCTTGTTCAAGTGCATTTTTGGATCCAATGGTCAATTCCTTATGGTTCTCCATCCTTATCCTTATCAGCCTAATATGAGCGCATTCAAACCATAACCAATAGATCCTTATAAAAACCCATTCAAAGATCATTTGAAAAGGGTTGGAAAATATCACTAAGTAAGAATACAAGTAAGACTACTCAAGCAATCTTACCTATTCTTTACATACAACCAACCAATATACTTACAAGCTTATTCAAATCCTTACACTAGTCCCTAGTCACCTCAAGTACATTTAGTTTAACATTTTGCATATTCATACACTCAATTTCATAAATCACATCAAGAGGAAGAACTACATATGGATTGATCCCTCTTCAGATTATTGGTAAGTAGGTAGCATACCCACATAAGGGGTGTGGATACACATTCAGTGAATCTTACACACATTAACCCCCATATTTCTAAAAATTTGTTAAATCACAATAGAATATAAGGTTTTAAGATAAAATATAATCTACAAGGAGCTCTACTGACTTCCAAATACTAAAAATTCATGGAGAGGGTCACACAGACTTGACAAATAAAACCTAGGAAACTCAGATCCTTAAGATAATAGTAAAAGAGGTGGAATATAGCACTAGTGACACTCTTTTCCACTTTTCATGCTCCTATACAATCACAAAATGAAGGTTATATCTTATTTTGTGATAGTGTCCTAGTCTTACATAATGAATTCTAACCTCAGTCTCAATCAGATCAGCTAGTTTCCAGCTAAGTTTTATTTTTTCCCTATTATCACTATTTTTAGAAAGGTTAAAATTAAAATATAATTTAAATAAATTAATAGCTTAATTATTGCATATTTATTTACTAATTTTACTACTCAGACGCTTTAATTAAATTTAGAATAATACACCAATATTCCCAAAATTATTAAATCATTTGGTGAACCCAATGTGAATCAAACACAGAAGTGAATAATAGTACATTCATGGGATTAAAAATCCATCTCATATGACACACATTTCATATTGATATCAGTTCATAGATTCACTTCATAGGTCAATGATGGAGCCAAAATACTAGCTAGCCTTTGTAATCTTAAACCACCTATTCAGAGGGATTGGACACACAGTTTAAACATCAATCAACACACACATGATCACCTAGCTTCAATTAGTGGGTGATGATGGAGCCAAAGGGCCAAAATTTTCATTATTGAAGAATTGATCTCTTATCTGCATTTGTGATATTACTCTTGGTACAACACATACCCAACATCACTCAACATTACTCAACATCACAAGTTTTGTATTGGTTTGCATACCCAATGATGTGTATTCATTCCTTTTTCTTCCTCTTTATCTTACCCAAATTTGTAAATTCTTGTTTTAGATATATCATATCTATTAAAATTTGATCTACTCTTTATTTTCTTAAAAATTTATACTTCACATTATGCTCTCTCTATGCACACCCAACATCATATAACTTTGTGAGCTTCACACTTGTAAGTAAGTTCAGGTATGCTTTCTATTTTTTCCAATATCCTAGTATTTAACTTTGTTGCATCACTAGAATAAAGGGGGGGATATAGTCATATAAAATATGAAAAATGGTAACTTGAGTGTGGCTAATAACACCCAACTCTTAGGTCCCTCTTTCTTGATCTCATGACCCTCATATGCATCTTTTCACTGATTCCTAATCATCCATAGCCAAAAAATTTAGACCCCTTTTTACATGACTAATCCATCCCACTAAGTCCTATTAGCTCAAGGAAATGGTGCCACACTTGGACTATAACACTGGTACCACTCATGTCTACTTTTAGTGCTCTTGTCCAAGTGCATTTTTGGCTCCAATGGTTAATTCCTTATGGTTCCCCATCCTTATCCTTATCATCCTAATGTGAGCACATTCAACCCATGACTAATAGATCCATATAAAATCCCATTAAAATATCATTAGAAAAGGGTTAGCAAATATCACAGAAGAAAGCAAGAATATAAGCAAGACCACTCAAACAATCTTCCTTATTCTTTACATATAGCCAACCAAGCTTATTCAAATCCTTAAACTAGTCAATAGAAATATAAAGTATATCTATTTTAGAATTTTTCATATTCATACACTCTATTGCATAAAAGCACATCAAGTGGGAGAACTACATATGGCTTGATCCCTCTTTAGAGTATTGGTATGTAGGCAACGTGCTCACACAAGTGGTGTGGATACACATTCAGTAAATATTACACAAACTAACCCCATATTTCTAAAAATTGGTCAAAGTATAATATATTATATGTGTTGAAGAGAAAATCTACTCTACAAGGAGCTCTATAAACTTTGAGCCATCAAAACTTTATAGACAAGGTCACATAGACTTGGTGAACAAAAACCAAAAAGTTTAGATCCTTAGGACAACAAGAATAGAGGTACAATACAATTATGGTGCCACTCTTGTCTACTTTCAATGATCCTATCCAATCACAAAATTAAATTCAAATCTTAGTTTGTGAGAGTGTTCCAATCCTACATAGTGAATTATAACCTCTATCTTAGTTGGATAAGCTAGTTTCTAGCTAAGTTTTGTTTTCCTTCCCTTATTAATATTTTTATAAAGGTCAAAATTGTAATCTAATTTACATAAACCAATATATTAATTATTGCATATTTATTTAATGATTTTACTATTGATACCCTTTAACTAAATTAGGAATAATACACCAATATTCTCAAAATTGTTAAATCATTTGGTGAACCTGACTTACTTCATTGGCGCATAAAACCCATAGAAAACCTAAGGTAAATTTTTTACTGATTTTTCTTATATTTTTTTGTTTTTTTCATTCATAATAAAATAAAAAATTAACATTAAATTTTAACATTTCATAGTAATTTTAAAATAATTTTCTTTCAAACCCTAGTTACCCATACTAGGTCCCAATATTTTTCCAATATTTTTTTGATTTTTTACTAGCATATTTAAATAAAAAAATCCATTCAAATTTCAAAATTCAATAGTAATTTTCAAAAACATTTATTTTTAAAAACCCTAGTGGCATCTACTAGGTCTCTTTAAATCACAATTTTTCTAATAAATTTATATAATTTCTACTTGCATATATAACTCATAAATTCACTTTCAATTTCAAAATTTCATAGTAAATTGTTTAAATAATCATCTTTAAAACCCTAGTTGCATACACTAGGTCCTATTGCTTCTTGTGGTATCACCGTACATGTTTGTGAGCTTTGTATCCTTTTTACACATTTTCTAGTTCATTGTATTTAGTACTTTACATTTCCTATATTCAATACTTTCCTTCTCTATAATTTTGCCCATTATAAATTATTTCAATAAAATCAATCAAATTTCAAATTATTTTCCTACCTCAACAATGACCCAATACACTAGTTTTGATGAAACTGATAAAAGGAAACTTCAATAACTCTTAACTAAACACCCTGACATGTAAGATGACATGCTTAAAATACTATAAAAATAACAACACAGAGTGAACAATGGTCAATCTTCCCAAACCATAGAGTAACTAGTTACAAATGACACTATTGGAGTAATTATGTCTCAACAACTCCCTATAGCATCCCAAACTGCCTCTATGCCACTAGCTACAACTAGTACATCTTTGTCTCTCAATGTGGTAGCCCTTATGCAAAAGATAAAATCTCTTCAATCCAAGGTGCTACATCTTGATCAATGTGCCTCTAGACCTATGCAAGATTTAGATTGTTTTGATCTATTGCATACACCATTGGCATGTCACATTGCTTCTACACCATTACCATAAGGTTTTATTCAACCCAAGTTTACTCTATTTGATGGCAAGGGTGATCTAGAGACACATTTGTGAGCCTTTCATGTAGAATGCTTGGAATATGTACCCAATGATTGGCTAATTACCAAGCTATTTTCATGAAGCCTAAAGGATTAAGATTTATAATGGTTCTATAGTCTATTGAATTAGTTAATCAATGCATTCAATCCTTTAGCCAACATGTTCCTAGCTCATTTCAACATTAACATTGGTGATAAGGTTTCATATGCCAAAGTTACACAACAAAAACAAAGGTCAAATGAGTATCTCATAGATTATGTTCTCTGATATAAGACTATTTTGGCTAAGATGACTATCCCCATGGTTGATCAATAGTTACAAGATCTCTTCAAATAGAGTCTTCTACCAGCTTTGCATGAATCAATCATGTTTAGAAGATTTTCTTCCTTCACTAAATTGTGTCACACACTAAAAAAATGAGAAGTCAAACTAATTTCAATGGGAAAATTTAAGTACACAAGTATCTCAGACACAACAAAAAAGATTAAAAAAGTCCCATACAATATCAAGGTCAATGATAGCAAGAGTCAGAATCAACTGATAGTTAATGTGGCTTTTAAGCCTCCTCAATGAGTGATTTTATCATCACCTCCTTGATGAAGCTTTACCAATCTACCAATTTCTTAAGCTAAAGTTTTATAATAGCTATTGGAATGTAATATCATATCTCTCCTTATTTAGGAAGTTGACCCAACCAAGCCTCTTCCATGGGGATATGACCATCATGCATCTTATGAGGTTCATAAGGAATGAGGTCATACAAAAAATAGATGTATCAATTTGAGACACAAGATATAGGATTTGATAGATGCAAATCATATTGATCTTGGCACTTTAGTTGAGCCTCCTTAGGCAAAGCAAACATAGGATAAAGCTTTGAAAATAATTTCAAATCTCTTTCTATAGAATTTTAAACAAGATATAGGGAACATATCAAGATTTCACCATGCATATCATGTACATCCATTACCAGATACATATAAGGCACCTTCAGTTGAGACACATCCTTTGAGAAACATAATGTTGTATACAATTCTAGAGTTCCAACTAGACCTTCCATCTCCTTCTCATAGTAGGATATCATTGAGGATTATTTAGATTATCATGCACTTTTTATCAGAGCTTACATTCATAATCATCCTATTCGTAGTGTTCTCATAGATAATGGATCCAGTGTGAACATGTGCACTATGAAATTATTATAGAATTTGGGATATTTAGAGTAGGATATTAACCCAATGGACATAGTTATCAAAAAATTTAGTAGGCACATATAGATTTCATTGGGTGAGATTGTACTTCCTCTATAGGTTAGTGCAACACATGTGGCCACACCATTCACTATAGTTCCGAGTGAAGGAGTTTTTAATATGTTACTTAGTTAACCATGGATGAAAAAACTTTGAGAAGTACCTTCAATAATTCATAGATGCATGAAATTCATTCATGATAATAAGGTTTTTACATCTGGTGGAGTTCCATATGAGTTACCACTCCCCACTTTAGAGCCATCTTATATAGTAAAGTTACCAATTTTAGTTCTACCATTAGTTCTAGTTTTACCACCAATTATAGTTCCTCCTCTAGATTTTATTCAGACATAGTTGAGACATCCATTTCCAACACAAAGAGCTCATACACCTCCATAACTTTAAGATTATAGATAGCTTCTAGCTATAGTGTTCACACCCAGGGCAGTCTCATTGATATCTCATGCATCTACTCATAAAGGACATGTTTTGAGAGTTTTCCTACCACAAAATGGGTCCCTAAGAGCCCTATAATTACATCAACTTCTTAGAGTTATAGGGGGATCCCACAGTTAGTTTATACTTTAGAGATTTTAGAGCATTTATAGCATATATAGATTTCAAAGCCATAATCTCAACATTTTCATTGTGCTTCACGATCACACATGATTCCTCTCATTGATATAGGACACCATGATAAGGAGTCTCCCATGAGACTCATCAATTAGTATCATCCCTTCCTAGCTTACTTGTACATAGTCCTTTTCAATTCTTGTACATAGTCTTCATGTGATTGATTGTATATAGTTCATAACATATCCAAAATACTAAAAATAATATAATATATCAAAAATTCAAAAGAATTCAAATATTTTAAAATAAAAAAAACATGAAAATAACTCAAAAACACCAAAAATATTTTGATTTTATGTATTATCCATGATTTACATTTCTAATACTATGCTAGACTTATATTTGTTGTTCTATGCAATTGTTTGTTGATTTATGTACACTACAATGATTCAATTGATCTTTTTTGAATGTGTGTATTGACATCCATCTCTTTGGTTGATTTAATATATATGAAATCAAAATTACATTATGCATAATGAATTAATTCTAGATTAGATAAGATAGAGCACACCTACACTTCCAATTGGGTATACACTTATTAAGTTGGAACATGACCAATATGGGGATCCACTAGACCCCATTAGGGGATCACTTGTATCACTTGTCACAACATATCATGCTAAGAAGGGTTCCAAAGCCTACATTATAACACAATGACACAACCATAAAAGATCCCTATTATTTGATATTCACTTATACTAATAAACAAGAAAGTAAAATATTCTAATAATAAGAAGAAGTAAACTAATCTAATGAACACCAAAGCTTGTGGCACAATGTGAGGGGTTAGATGCAAAGAAATAAAATATGTATAGGGAACTTCAAATAAATTAAGTATGAGTAACACCCTAATACATATAATATGAATAGTAATATTATTTGAGCCAACACCTATGTTACTTCTATCTACTAAAAGAGAGGAGAACAAAGTTAGAATATACTTACCTAAATGTGAACCCATTATGACTAAATATCTCCCTTGGCCAATGGGGCTTTGTAAGAGGTTGTTGTGGTTCATAAGGATCACTTTGTTAGGCCAAAACATCTAAAACATATCCACAAGACTAGATTTTTCAAATAAGAAACCTAAGATAAGAATTCTCAAGTAGAATGGTGGAAGAGAAAATTAGAAGAAGCACAAGAAAATATTAATTCTTTATTGCATATTCTTAATAATGATCAAAATGACCTTGTATATATAGGATTATCTCACCTAAAAATAATTTAGACATGTCAGCTATGCTAGGTCGACTAGGTTAACCTAGTACATTTTAAGGCTAATGCCTAAAGTCTGTGTTAGGTCAATCGAAAGATAAACAAGTCAAAAGACCTAAAGTGACCCCATAATACACTAGGTCGACTAGGTCAACACAGTGTACTGAGCAGGTAAAAAGGGTGTAAATTAAGGAGAAGAAGGATAAAAAAGGAAAAGACTAGATAAATGTGCAAGGGAGGATAAATAGCTTAGGGAAAGGTTTTAAGAGTTGAATGGATTGGGAATAATGTGGAAATAAGGGAAAATAATTCTATGAAGGACCAAAGGTCTACCCACCCCTTTCCTAGTACATCCCTTAAGGCATGCAATCAGAGAGATTGAGTCACGATGGGTTCTTACAAGATGTAAAGCATCAATATTTACTAAAAGTTTAAAATATTATGTGTATACATATGCCCCACTTGAAGCTCATCATGTGTCACTAAGGTGTAACAGGGGGTGGTGCTTCGAGAAAGAAAATAAGGACACACATAATGCTAATGTTAAAAAAAAGTTTTAGTATCTTAAAAGGCATAAAATAACTGAAAGGGAAACTAATATGAAAAGTAAATAACTAAAAAAAGTAAAACTGATGCATACCTTGACTTAACTTTTATCATGGAATGGTTGTCAACTATGTTTTTAGTTTTGACTATGTAGGCAATAAAGACTACTTTTGACAAACCCACAAATAAAAAAATAAAGAGCAACAACAAAAAAACATAAGAAAATTCAAGATAACTAGTTCTATATGGATAAGATGTACTTGGGGATTTGGCAAGCTGGGTGATAAGTGATATGTTAGAAAAAATGACCAAGTCAAACAAGAGTAAATCAAGTAACTAAAAAGCCAAGGTTACTGAAGATTGAAAAACTCAAATAAGTAAACCTCAAGTAAGAAAAAGGCAAACTCACCAATTCAAACCAAAGATACATGTTTAAAAAGAAATGATAAGAAAGACAAATCAATGGTAAAAGGAAAAACAAAATGGTAAAACAACATTGATGAGCGAGTAGTAACAATCCACATCTTAATCATCAATGGAAAAAGTGGAAGCATAAAAAGGAAAACAACATTGTTGAGTGAATAGTAACAATCCACATCTCACTCATCAATGGAAAAAGGGTACAAACTCAGGTGTCCATAATAGAAAGATAGTAAAATCATGATAAATGGAAAAAGGAAAGAAAGTCTAGTAAGTGTAAAATGAAGTGAAATCCAAAGTTTCTCAAACATGTTATTTTACATCTAAAAATAGATAAAACTAAAATAAAGTAGTGCTAACATGTTTTTAAGAAATGAAGGAGGAATTAAAAGAAGAGGGAAAAAAATTTGGAATCACAATTTGTCTATCAAGGGGGGAAATGAAATGGGTGGAAGGGAGAATGAAGGAAAAACCAAGGTAGATAAAACTCTTTATCAAAGTCAATACACTCAAATTTGGTTTGTCAAAACAAGAGGATTGTTGACCTTAGGAACTCTGAAGAACTTATCTTAGCTACACTAGTCTTAGGTCAACAAATGGAGTATATAGATCATACCATGAAGGATATATGTATGAAAATTAAAATGGACATACCTCCCCATGACATGTTCCCCATTCTTCAGGACCCCTTACAGAGTCGTCAGTCTATTGCAAAGATTAGATACTTGAGTGAGAAAGTAGGTAGTACCATAATTTTTTTTGAATTCTCTTATTCCAATATATTGGCCTACCACACCCCAAAGGACTTTGGCTCTATGTGAAGCTGACTGTGGAGTTTTATCTTTGATTGGAGAACGGAGATGTGATTGTAATCATGTCTTTTGGTGTGAATTGAATTTTAAGATTTGTATGTTGCCTTTTATATATCATTGCCTTTTATTTCAAATTATTTGGATTTTAATTTCATTAATGGATTTTTCTATTCATCCATACAGATTTGGAAAACCAAACATGGGTGCTAAATATGAATTTCATTTGAAAACTTTGGGACAAGGTTGCTAAGAGAGAGAACTTCAAAGAACATGGGGTCTAAGAGTCTCAAAAAATAGGTGAAATAAAAGTCATATTTTGACTTCAACCTTGTTTTATCCAATGAAGAGATGAAAGAAAAGGGGAAATAACAAGGAATGACACATGGAAAAATTTAAATTGATTCAAATTACAAAAAATGTGACAACGTGAAAAGAGGGATACAATGAAAACAAAGGTGTGATTCCTTATCATAAAAAATGGAAATGGAGGAAACATGCTAACATAGATTATTGTACAAATTCCATCTATTAAAAGAATAAAAAGTTAATATTTAATAACAAGGACCAAGAACATGAAAATAATGGTAATTTTATGAGGAGGGCTAGGTCCTATCCATGGTCTTACAAAGAAACTCATAAAAGAAAGACCCATGAGCATACTAATAAGTAAGAGAAAAGAAAAAGTGAGGGAGCCTTTGTATAAATCACTCAAAAAAAATCCTAAAGGATGCCAAAAAAACATTGGTAAGCAACAAAAGGAGAAAAGAAATTAGTAAGAGATGGTGGTTTTATGAGGGATGCTAAATTCTATCTGTGGTCTTGCAAAGAAAGTCACAAAAGAATAACCCAAGGGGTGCTAAATCAAAATTAGCAAAAAAAAGTGAATGAAAAATAAGATAATGAATAATATTGTACATCAAGAAACTAAAATACAAAAAGGGAGGACTAAAGGTTTGTGAAAAGAAGGTAATGACTATAGAGGGAGAGACCTGAGCTTAAGTAACGTACAAATGTGTTAGATAGATATGGATAAAAAACATGATAAGAAGGAAATGATCCTACATTAATGGCTATATCAAGGATAAACATGTGAGAGACAAGATTATGTGTATTGAAATGTTTCTTGGAGTTAAATTAGTTTGGTCACATGTAATAGAGAATAAGAGTGGGCATTGTAAGATACCCCAAAGGGTAAGTGGATGTAGGGATGGGCATCACAAGATTCCCCAAAGTCTAAAATGATATGTGGGTAGGAATCACAAGATGCCTCAAAGGCTACAGTAATGTGTGGATGGGCATAAAAAGATGCCCCAAAATATAGAAAGAGGAAGAAGAGATAGGAAAGTATAAGAAGAAAAAAGAACCCCATAAAGTTTCTAAATGGATTCAGGCTATCCAAGAAGATTATGCTAGGGGATATGATGCTTGAGGGCATAAAGAGGATGATAAGTAAGAAGAATGAAAAATAGAGGAACATAAATAAATCAGGTAGATATAAAACTAATTTAGACATACAAAGAAGGCAAAAAGCTAAATTGGAAAATAAAGAAATAAGAAAATTGTACAGGGTCAACCCAATCAATCTAACACAAAAATAGGGACTGTAAAACTATACTAGGTCAACCAAGTCGATCTAGTATAGTGTAAAAAGACTAGAAGACAAGAAAAAGAGTCTTGAAATAGTACTAGGTCTACCAGGTTGACCTATTACAATGAATAGAGGATGAAAAAGATACTAGGTTGACAGGATTGACCTAGTATAATAAACAAATATAGGGATTCTGTTTTGCCTATATCTTTGGTTCTACTCATCTATTTTACAAACCGTAAAATAAATTGGATTCATGATGACATAGAGAATAAATAAGTGATAAAAATGATGATACAAATAATTAAATAAGTGAAATAAATTTTGATAATATTAACAAGAAAAGAGACAAAAATGGAAATGTCAAGACAATCCAACCAACAATGGGATAGGATTCATGTCGGGTTCACCAAAATGTATGCAATCAAAATTGCATAAAGCATAATGAATTAATCTTGGATTGGATAATATAGAGCACACCTACACTTTTGATTTGGTATACACTTGTTAAGCAAGAGCATGACCAATATGGGGACTTTCTAGACTTTATTAGGGGATCACTTGTATCACTTGTCACAAAATATCATGATAGTAAGGGTTAAAAAGCCTATAGTCTAACATAATCACACAAAAACCCTAAAATATCCCTATGATTTGATATTTTCTTATGCTAATAAACAAGAAAATAAACTATTCTAATAACAATAAAAATTAAACTAATTTAGTGTGCACCAAAGCTTGTGGTATAATGTGAGGGTTTTGATGCAAAACAATAAAAATATATAGGGAAATTAAAATAAAGTATGAGTAACACTCTAATACATATAATATGAAGAGTAATATTATTTGAGACAATACTTATGCTACTTCTATCTTCTAAAAGTGAGGAGAACAAAGTTAGATTATACTTACCTGAATATGAACCCATCATGATTCAATCTCTCCCTTGGCCAATGGGACTTCAAAAGAGGTTATTATGGTTCATAAGGATCACTTTTTCAGGCTAAAGCTTACAAAACCAATCCATAAGACTAGATTTTCCAAATAGAAAACCTAAGCTAAGACTCCTCAAGTAGAATGGTGGAAGAACAGATTGTGAAGAAGCATGAGTGAATAATAACTCTTTATTGCATATTCTTAATAATGACTAAATTGACCTTGTATATATAGGAGTACCTCACTCAAAAATAATTTGAACATGTCAGTTGTGATAAGTTGACCAGGTCCACCTAGTAAATTCTCCAGATAATGCCTAAAGTCTATGCTAGGTCAGCCATAAGATAAATAAGTCAAAAGAGCTAAAGTGATCCCTTAATACACTAAGTCAACCAAGTTGACCTAGTGTATTGAACATGTAAAAAGGGTGTAAAATAAGAAGAAGAAGGATAAAAAGAGGAAAAGACTAGAGGAATGTGCAAGGGAGGAGAAATAGCTTAGGGAAAGGTTTTAAGAGCTAAATGGATTGGGAATAATGTGGCAATAAGGGACAACAATCCTAAGAAGTACCAAAGGTATACCCACCCCTTTCCTAGTGAACATCTTAAGGCATGCACTTTGAGAGATTGAGTTGTGATGGGTTATTTCAAGGTGTAAAGCATTATTATTTGCTAAAAGTTAAAAATATTGTGTTTACACACTCTACCTATTAAGGGGGCATCTTACTTCTACATCAAGACACACATTGATATACATACCCACTGGGGGCATCTTTTACATGACTACACCATCTAAATTATGTCATTAATACACCACAAACTCTACTTATCATGTTGATGTACATTATTTACTAGCTTATAGAGATTACTATACCAACATCTCACTAGTATATAACAATTGTGTATTTCTTAGCATATACCTAGTCTTGTACTAACATGTCTTGCATACTTTCCTTGTTGTTTTGATTAGTTAGATATGATTATATTTATAGTTATTACATGTTTTCATTTATTTCTTTTCATAGATAAATATGATTGCATTTATTCATTCCTGATTGCCTCTTGCATATTCTTTAAGAAATTTGCCAATGCCATTTGCTTCTATGTCTTGTGTGTGCCTTAGAACATTTGTCAATGTCCTTTCCTATACTCTTCTATGTGATTGTGGCTTTCACACTAGCTTTTCTTGTTTCAATTATATGTGTATATGGAATTTGAACATGCCTTATATGCTTGCTTTCCAGTATGAGTGACATGTGCCCATGTTACTTGTTTGTTTGGCCATTTGGCCACCGTTGTATACTTTTTGTTTCTTGCCTTGTGTGCTTCTCATTATTTGTAATGCCATGATCCACATCATACATTATTCTTACTTTCTTAGATGCCATGATGGACATCATGCTCTATCCCTATAACTAAAAACTAACTAGACTTTCATTTTGAATTCAATACATTACACATGTTATTACATTATTATATCCATCTAGGCATACCCCTATTTATATAAGAATCTCTCAATACAAATCATGCTATATCTTGAAATATCTTGTTGATTATCATTACTATATCATGTATCTTTATATCATAACATACTTGTAGGGATATTTATTTTGAGGTTAGTCATTATAGGGTATTCATTCCTACCCTCATAAGAGGGGGAAACAAATATGGGTTTTATCATAGAGATCAGAGCTCCTAATGGTTGAAAAAGCAACATTTAGCACACCTAGAAAAACTATAAAACATCAAAATAGTTAAAACAAACCAAACAAATAGTGAAAATTTTAGAATAGTTATACCAAATTTGGCCCATGAAAATAATGCCCAACTTGGACTGTAGTGCCAATACCACTAGTGTCTACTTTTGATGCTCCTATCTAAATAAAAAAATTAGACTTTTCAGAAGCAGGGAAAAAATAGGTTTAGCTATAGTTTTGGATAGTTAAACTAGTTTAGAATCAATAGTTTTTAGTTCAATTTTATTCAAAGAATCTATATATAGGGGGCATCATGCATGTCATGATGGCTCTCACTTCTAGTTTTAAACATGGTAGTTGATATAACTTCTAGAATAGAATCCATGTTCTAAACACTAGTGATTGGGGCAATGTGTGCACCACATTTATTTTCTTTATCTTTTCAAGTTTAGTATTATCTAGGCATTCTTAGCAGTTGCATGCCGTACTCCATCTATAGATGGTTGGCATCATTTTAGAGTGGTTTTCATACAAGCCTAACCTCCATATTTTGGAGTGGCTTTCATATAATCTTGGTGAACTAGTTTAGAGTGGATTTCATACAAGCCTAATCTCCATCTTTCAGAGTGTCCAAGAGTGGCTTAGTTTTTATCATACATTCAACTATCCACATCAACATTTTTAGATCATAGTATATTCATGAGCTTTATGAGCCATCTCATATGACACACATTTCATACCGATGTCAGTTCATAACTTCACTTCATGGGGAAATGATGGATCCAAAGGACTATATAGCGTTTGTATTCTTGAGCTACCTATTTAGAGGGATTCGACACACAGTCCAAAAATTGATCAACACATGCATGATCTCCTAGATTCACTTAGTGGGTGATGATGGAGCCAAAGATCTAGCCTTTGTATTCTTGATCCACTCTTAGGGAATTGAGCACTTAGCTCCGTTCATGATATTAATCTTGGTATAACATCATCTAGCATCACTCAACATCACAATAAGTTTTATATTAGTCCACATACCCAGTGAGGTGTATTCATTCCTTTCTCTTTCTCTCTCTTTCTTACCCAACTTTGTACATTCTTATTTTAGATATAACATATCTAGTAAGAATTGATCTACTCTTTGTATTTCTTATAGATTCATAATTCACAGCGTGATCTCTCTAAGCATACCCAACATCACATAATTTTGTGAGCTTCACCCTTACAGGTGAGTTCAGGTATGCTTTCTATTTTTCCTTTATCCTAGTATTTCACTTTACTGCATCAATAAAATAAAGGGGGGGAAAATGTAGTCATATAAAATGTAAAAAATTGGTAACTTAAGCATGACTAATGACACCTAACCCTTAGGTCCCTCTTTCTTAATCTCATGACCCTCATATGCATCTTTTCATTGATTTTTAGTCATATGTAACCTTTAAAATTGATCACAGATAATCTAGACCCCTTTTTCCATGAATAATCCATCCCCCTAGGTCCTATTTACTAAGGATAGTGGTGCCACACTTAGACTATAACACTAATGCCACTCACGTCCATTTTCAACACTCTTGTCCAAGTGCATTTTTGGCCCCAATGGTTAATTCATTTTGGTTCCCCATCCTTATCCTTATTGGCCTAATGTGAGAACATTTAACCCATGACCAATATATACTTATAAAATCCCATTCAAATATAATTTGGAAAGTGTTGACAAATATCACTAAGCAAGCAAGAATACAATCAAGACTACTCAAGCAATCTTCCCTATTTTTTGCATATAACCAATTAATATACTTAAAATATTATCCAAATCCTTACACCAGTCCCTAGCCACCTCAAGTACATTTAATTTATCATTTTTCATATTCATATACTCAATTTCATAAATCACATTAAGAGGGACAACTACATATGGCTTGATCCCTCTTTGGAGTATTGGTATGTAGGCAACGTGCCCACACAAGGGGTATAGATACATGTTTAATGAATATTACACACACTATCCCACCTATTTATCAAAATTGGTTAAATAATAATGGAATATATCATTTAAAGAGAGAATATAATCTATAAGGATCTCTACTAACTTCCAACTACTGAAACTTCATGGATAGGGTCACACAGACTTGGTGAACAAAACCTAGAAAGCTCATATCCTAAAGACAAGAGTGATAAAGGTGGACTACAATGCTAGTGACACTCTTTTCAACTTTTAATGATCCTATCCAATCAAAAATTTAAGGTTAGATATTATTTTGTGATATTGTCCCAATCTTGCATAGTAAATTTTAATCTCTGTCTCAGTTAGATCAACTAGTTTCTAGATAAGGCTTATTCTCCCTCTTATCACTATTTTTAGAAAGGTCAAAATTGCAATCTAATTTAAAAAAATAAATACATTAAGTATTGCATATTTATTTACTAATTTTACTAATTAGACCCTTTAACTAGATTAATAATAATACACTAATATTCTCAAATTTGTTAAATCATAATCAAAATCACTTATATTGAGAAATAATTTGTGTTTAATAAAATTTAAAATATATACATCAAATTTTTAAAAAAATATTAAAACTTGTTGTAAGACTAAATTAATTGTAAAAACCAAAATTAATAAAGTTTAAAACTAGTATAAAGATAGCACTTATTGTCTAACTACTTGTCAAAATCACCTTTTTAAATGTCAAAATCACAATTGGGAATCAGAATCACTATTAGATATAAGTGATATTACATAATGTAATCAAAAGATTAAATTTGGGGGTAATGACCTTGTTTGAGTAGAGTTTTCTCCTTTATAAAATTAAATCAAAGTTAGATAGAAACAATAAAGCTATCAGAGTCCAAATCACCACTTTTTGGTTAGTGAGCTTAAGTTGAAATCAAAATCATGATTAACAAAAGCAAAACCATTGATAGGAATCAATATCATTGGTAAGGATAAGTGATTTTGATTAGTATAATAAATTTAGTTATTTTAAAAGTTACAAATAATTTATTTTATCCTTACAAAATGATAAGGTTACCTTAGGAGTATAAAAACTAGAAAGAGATCAAAATTCCTAATGTTAACCTTAATATAAAACATAAGTCAAAATCATGACTAGATTAAGAAAAATCGTAAATGGTAATAAAAATATTATCTATAGATAAGTAATTTTTAATAAGGTCACCAAACCTCTAGTGAAGCTAACAACTAATGGTTAAGTCTGTGCGGTTAGTCAAAATCATAACTATGACCTGTAAAATCACTGATGCAAAACTGCTATTTATGGAGCAAAATTGTAATTCTCTTGGGATGTGAAAATTTTAAGATTTTTGAGCCCAATATATTTATAAATTATCCTAAAATATGTATTTAAAACTTCTTACACACAAAATGGTTAGTTTAAAGGTGGGCTCTCACTATGGTTTCCAATGTATGCTTGTAAAATTTGAGCTATAGATTCAATATACTATATATAGTATCTTTACCCAAAATTTACAAAAACATCAATGGGAGAGAATATAGAAGCAATAAATTTTTCCTAGAAGGATCTTACCATCACCTTGATTCTCTTTGTCTTCCCTCCAAAATATTTAAATGGATTCTCTAAGGATTATTAGATTGCTTGTTGGATTGTTTGACAATGGTGGCTTCAAGAGCTCAAGTGAGCATGAAAGGATTAATGGATTCTTAGATGCAAGGATAATATGGATGAAATAAATTGATAAGAGAGATTGATTATATTTATAAAATTATCATTCAAGTTAGCTCAACCAAGCTTCATGTTTGGTTATTTATAGGGTGGTGGGGAGGATTAAAAAATGAATTTTTAAATTCATAAGAATCCTCTAGTTTTAGAAAATTCTAGAGAATTAGAGAAGGCTCTAGATTTTAGGGACTTCTAGATTTGATTAAGGATTAAGAGGGATTAGTTTAGGGGTTTTATGGGGGTTTAATAAACTAATTATGTAGGATAAGCTATGGATAGGTTGGCTGGGGGGTGGGTAGAATATTTTGAATTTTAAATTGGCAAGTGGGGCAAGTGGTTATTAAATGAGGTGGAATTAGTGATTTAATGGGATGTTAGTGGGATAATCAAGGGATTAATATAACATGGGGTGTGTAGGAAGGTTAGCATGATGTAGAAAATATATAGTGGGAAATAGGAATTATTTATTTAATTAGAACAATGGTTATGAAATTAATTATGATAAATAGCAGGATTAATAAAATAGTTAAGGTTAGTATATTTAGATGTATATAGCTAGATTTATAATGTGAAGGTAGATTTAGGTTGTACATAGGTATAAGTGTGTAGGATATAGATTCTGAGACTATCATAAAATTCTAGAAATGATGTTTCTAGAGACATAGACACTAACATCATCCTTGAGACACTACCATCAATGATACTATTTATCCTATGATGCTACAGTCCAATATAAAATATATGCTAGAATTTAATGTGACCAACCTCATTGTTCTATATTTTTTATCACATTTATACTGATGTATTTATATCTTTAAAATAGGTTGTATATATCTTCTTATGGATAAAACTGTATTTTTTCACCCTTCTTCACCTTTGGGATACACTTATCAAAAAATGGGTTAATGGGCTCATGATATCAAGATGACCTTAAATACCCCTCTATTAATGATCACTTCCTACATAGCTAATACTCCAAGGAGGAATTTAGACTTATGTAGTTCTCCCCTATGTGTGGGAGTGTGTATGAATAATGATGTAGTATGCTATATGTAGATGTATGTAATAATCTAGCTTGTAACTTGAAAAATACCACTCATGGATTGCTCTTTGGATGCTTCAAACATTTTGTATGATTGATCCTATAACTAATTTATAAATAATGATAAATAGGATATAATAAATCACTTGTGTGATTGATTTAATGAGCCTTGATAGGTGTTTGCTTGGTACTTTATAGATGACCAATAAGAAGGATTAGACTTGTATTTATACCACACCTTTTGAAAATATCTTTGGTAGTGTTCAATAAGACAAATAGGCTGACCCATAGGTTTTAAATAATTTATAATTTAGATAAATTTTGAGTATTGGATAATAGATAAGGATCTGGACACTAGTGTCTCTCTATGACTAGTAGTGTCCAAAAGGCTAAAGATCATGTATGGATATATAACTAACAATGAAGAATATATATCAAGTTTTTAGGTTTCTTAGTGTATAGTCTATCTAAATTATCATAATGATATGGTTTAGACTATAAAATAAGAATTTAGGCACAATGAGATGGTGAATGTTAACCTTTCGACAATGGGAAGGACCAAAATTGAAGGGTAGAGCCCTGATTGGTATTTGTCAAATATACAAGACTAAACTGTTATAAATATTTAGTTTTAATATCTATACCCCATTTAATCTAGCAATGAATAAGGTTAAAATTACTAGTTTCAAAGGAAATAAATATGCACTAGGTGTGTATAACACACCTTGACTTAACTTGAACCCACTTTGAGTGTTTTTATGGTATATGAACTATAACCAAGAGCGTGTTATAATAAAAACTAGTGTATATAATCTAAAATTTTAAATAATTGAAATGCTTTAAAAGAAAGAGAGTAAGGAAGGAGTAAACCTATGTGTTGATGAAACCATGTTGCCTCTTGGGATTTTACTTAGTAAAGATGATTCTTTATGAAGCATTGGATTTGAGAGAGGTTCAAAGTTAAACCCTAGATATTTAAAGATGGAGTTTGGAAAGTATTATGCCACCAATCTAATGTAAGGATGAGTTATGACATGACAATTGATATTAATAAATCTCAGTCGCACAACTTAAGTATGAATATATATAATCTAGAAATGGTTTGTGATTTAATCAACTCATCCTATAAATTTGATGAGGTTGGGTATTTAATCAACCCAACCTATAAATCTAGTAAGGTTTAATGATTTAATCAATTCAACCTATAAAGATAACCAACTACTATAAATATAAAAGGTTTGATAAAAATACTTCTTGGTGATAGTAATCTAGAGATACAATTGGTAAATTTAAATTTTTTGGTGCATCAACATGGCATATGCACCTCTAATGTGTCTCAAACTAAAGTATATGTGTCAAAAATGAAAAAATCAATTTCAGTTCTATGAAAAATTAGTGAAATGTATAGGATTATGATCCAAGTGTATATATAAATCATGTAGCTATACTAGATATAGTGTAAATTTTGAAGTCATGTTTTTGTGACATACCCCTACTAAAATTTGGAGAAACTGAGAATTGAGGAATATATGTAATACATGCAAGTGTAATAGATATTTTGCAAACGTGGAGGTCATGTCTTTATGACATACCCCCACTAAAATATGGAAATTGTGTAAATGTGGGAATCATGTCTTTATGACATGCCCCCTCCTTTAAGGTGAGGGAAATAGAATCTGTTAGGTACCTCACCTCAAAAGGATAAGGTGACTATATAATCTCCATATAAATCATGTAGCATATAGGAGTAACATGTTTAAGTAGATATATCAATAAAGTTATTAGTATGTGATCACATTAATCCCTAATATGCATGATATGTATCATGGAAACATATAGAAAGTAACAATACAAGATCAACAAATAGTCCAAAACACATACAAGAACACTCAATCTAATGCAAAAAAAATGGTCCAAATAAATGTCATACAAGGGGAATGTTTAAATGTCACACAATCAAAAGGAATTAACATATTCAAATTTCCAATCAATATAGAATGACATATTCAAATGTCCAAACATGATAGAATGGAATAAGGTCTAATAGTCAAGGAAAATATTCAAAATTTCCATAAGCAAGTCAATAAAAACACTAAATACTCTTAAAGAAGTGACAATGTGAATAAATAAAGTATAAGAAACCAACATAAGCATATTATACTAGTCCCTACATAGATGTGTTAGAAAAAAAATTATGTAACATAACATATCAAGTACATTGTGAAAGATATCAACATGGATATAGACATGTGTACACATTAGTATATAAGCTCAAACATGATAATGTATAAATGATCATAAAGGATATTTAACTTTTATCAATCATTATCATAAATTAGATGCCCCCAACAAACTATATGATGCAAGTAGAGAAGAGGTGTAACATCTATATGTGTATATACCATGTGGCTATAGTATGCCTATATCACACTCAAAGATGCATGAAACATATGTGTATATAAATTAAATGATATGTTATCTACTAACATGAATCAAAAAACATAGGTTCCAAGGAATGTTAAATAGTAAACATGGGAATGCTTAATATTTTTGTATTTTATGGGTTATTTAAATGGTTTTGTATCTTATTGAATATTTTATTTTTTTTAGTATTTTTGGTATTTTTTTTGTATTTTTTGGATTTACAAAGCTTAATTATAATGAAAGGAGATGATTCCTCCCATTCAAAAAATAAAGGATTGTCCATAACCCTCTTGGATACCACCATTATTTATGCTTTATCATTACTAATGTTTTACTATTTTCTGGTAATTTGGTGCCAAACATTGTTGCAATGGGTTTATCTTTGTATCCATCATGTGGCACCTAAATTTATTTATCTTTGAACTAGAAAATGAGGCACATATTTATAGTATTCATTATCACAATCATATTGATCAACTGATATTAGCCAAAATTGAGGGTTAGGTTTGGTTTCAGATTCATTACCCATATGAGTGTATAAATAACCTTTGGTCCACATCTTATGGGTAGTATAATATGCCCAAGATATCCTAGTATCAACAGTGAATGTTTTAACTCAAAGATATTATGTCCCAACTATTGGAAAAATGTAAGGCTATAAGTTATGTCCCAATTATTTATATCAACCATGATATGTTGACAATAAACCCTATCAACATTTGTGGTAATAGTTAGATTTTAATGGCATGGTCACTTTGAAGGATGACTTTATTTTGAAAGATTGGAAGTATTATGTCATTTTCACTTTTTAGATATGATTTATATATGACTATTGTGTTTGTATATTTGAATTTGACTTTCTAAATCCCCATAATGGCTATTATCATGGCTAGTATCATGGCTAGTTATTTGATGATAAGTGAAATATGGAAATATTTCATTTTACCTAAGTCTATTTTGGGATTGATGTCTATTAAGAGGTAAATATACCATATTATGCTCAAGTAACATTAAAAAAAACTATATGTAAAACTTCTTGGTGTGTTAAGATCCATAATATCTACTGTGGAGACTTATGAGAGAACTCCATGTTCACATGGCAGATTTGTATTTTCCCTTTAAAAGGTTGACGTGAAGTGAGGAGCCAAGATAGATGTATGGTATAACAAGCACTGACATGCACATTCATTATTTTTGTTTTACCTTTATTTGTTTGTGGTTTCAACCCTTTTTTAGATGGATTACTAGGGACTGTATGAAAAATAAGTTATGTGACACTTTGACACTTTATCAAGTGGATAAAAACTTAGTTTTTGTAAGTGTTCATCAGTCATATCCTGAATAATTTCATCATCACTATCATAATAATTTGAAACTTTGCCATCTTATTGTTCAATATTAACCAATAAAGGAAGCTCAAATGTTTGATTTTCTTACTGGATTGGTATTATTAGATCCTTTTGTGTGGTTGTTTTCTCAATATGTGTATCTGGTGGTATCTCATTAGTTGATGCCTTATGAGTATCTTCAGATAAATGATTTGTTTATTTTGACTCACCCATCTAATAAGTGGATATATTCTCAACCATAATATATTATTTTCGTATAAATACCTTAGATATACCTTTAATATCATAATGTAGCATTTTTTAAAATTTGAAAGGCTCATCATCGACAAGTATTATCCATAATGTCCCATCATGTATAAATTTGACACATCTATGTAATGTATATGGGATGACTTCTATTTTGTGTATCCAAGGTCTACCCAATAGTAATATATAATGCAATGATTGAGACATTTATTGGAATGTGGTTTGTATTATTTTTGGTCATAATGTCACATTTAATGTGTTTGATCATTAAACATGCTACATGAGACATCAAATCCTTTGATATGCATGCTAGAGTTTTGTAGAACATTGGGGTTAATACCTATGGTAGTTAAGATTTTTTTGCTACAAATGTTTAGTCCAAATCCATTATCAACTAGCAATCTTTTGATGTCTTTTGTTTGATAGTAACTTGTATAATTAAAAGCAAGTCTTGATTGATGATATCCTTAAATGGTAAATATTTACAATCAAAAGTGATCATATTTACATTGTTTTTAAAATCTTGAATAATATCAATAAAGTAAGCTAGTTATATATCACTTGGAACTTGTTTTTTAGATAATACTTCATATAATATCCTTATAAATAGTTGATTGTTTAAAGAGCTCTAGGATAAAAAGTTTAGGATGTGTATTCCACAATTGGTCAACAGGGTCATACCCTTTAGATTTGATTATAGGTTTAGGCTTAGGAGGAAATTGTTGTATATTAATAGATGGTGGAGTAGGTAGGGCACCCTTTCCTCTTCGTAGAGTAACAACATGGATTATAGAATCCAATATAAGTCATGGGTGAATAATGAGTACATGATGGTAACTATTACTTGAATAGGGTCTATGGGGGATAAAGGGTTGGGAAAATGCATGTTAGCATCAACTAAATTTGGATGATGGTTCAATATTATTGAAACAGAGTTGTAAATAGAAATTTTAGTTTTATCTTGATTAGAATCATTCTCTTTATGTTGACACATTCACTTATACCATTGGATTATTTATTTTATTGATTTAACAAAGTGTGAATTAACATGCAAGGATTGTCATTATACATTAATCAATGAAATACCAAAAATATATATCCATATTTAAAAATAAATTATAATATTTTAATTTTGAATATTTTTAAATCAAAAATAAAAAATTAGGAAAAAGGTAAATCAAGAAACCTTAGGTCAAGATAGGAGTTGCATGAAAAGACATAGTGGTCATGTTCACCAAAATTTTAACCCTTTTTTGAAAGGTGGGTTAGGGATTAAGGGGATAGAATAACATATACAAAAAATGAATAAAAATATTTTATATCATGGAAATTAATTACAAACTTAGATAAATGAATATTGAAAATTAAAATACTAAAATGTGCTAAATATACAAAGTACCAATTTGAAATATGTTCTATTGATTTCAATGCCAAGGAGAAATGATAGATAGATTTATAATGCATAGGTGGTTTTGGGTTATACATAAGAAAAAATGTGTAGGATCAATATTTTGAGAAAGTCATCAAATTATAGAAATGATGATTTAGAGTCGTGGACACTACCGTTGACTTTAGGACACTACAGTTGATGCTATTATATAGTATGAAATATGCACTAGATTTTGATGTGACCAAAATCATTGTTCTGGGTTTTCCATCACCCTTTTTTTATGTATTAATGTATGGAACATAGGATGTATATATTTATTTATGGATAAAACCCTGGCCCTTCACCCTGCTTCACCCTTGGGATGTGTTTACAAAAAATGGGTTAATGGTCTCACAGTGTTGAGTTGACCTTAAAGACCACTCTATCAATGAGTAATGCCTATATAGCTAATACTCCAAGGAGAGCCTCAAACTTATGTATTTTTCCCCTATGTGTGGGAGTGTGTGTGCAAATAATGGTGTAATATGCTATATGTAGATTCATGTAATGATATAACTTGTAACTTGATAAATACCACTCATAGGCTACTCTTTGGATGCTTCAAACCTTTTGTATGATTGATCTTATGACTGATACATAAATAGGGATGAATAGGGTAAAATAAATTAGTTGTGAAATTGATTGAATGAGCCTTAGTAGGTGCTTTCTTGGTATTTTCAAGATGAACAATGAGAAGGCTTAGACTTGGATTTATACCACAAATTTTGAAATGATATCATGGTAGGGTTCAATGAGAAAAATAGCTTAACTCATAGGTATCAAATAATTTTTAATTTGGATGAATTTTGAGTATTATAAGTAGATAAATATTTGGATACTAGAGTTAATGTTAGTATTCCTCTATGGTTGGTAGTGTTAAGAAGGCTATAAAACATGTATGAATACGTAACTAATAGTGAAGGATATATATCAAGTTTTGATATTTTTTTAGTGTATAGGTTATTTAGGTCATCAAAATGATATTGGTTATACTATAAGATAATAATTTAGGCACATTGAGATGGTAAATATGAGATTTTTGATAATGGGAAGGTCTAGAACTGAAGGGTAGAGCACTGATTAATATTTGTCAAATGTACACAAGCTTTGCATGTTATAAATATTTAGTTTTATCATATATAATATAAATAAGAATGGGATGGGAATTATGAGAGTTACCACTTGTAAAGGTAGTATTATATGCCCAAGAGTATCTCGTGTATGACCATCAAATGTTTTTTAGAATCTGGAAGTATCGTGTAAATCTTATTTTGTATAACCAAGATAATAGAAGAGTGAAATGGTGCATGCATTTTCACTTGATCCATTGTCTATCATAAAACTATATATGTGTTTTTTTGTCAATATATGCTCAAATAAAGAGTGTGTGTCTATGTGAATCATCATCATCAATTTTACTATCATCAAATGTAATCATAAGACACGGTGTTTGGTTGATTGTAATTTTACCAATGATGTAGACACTAAATACAAGATTGAGATGTTATAAATATTTAGTTTTATCATCTAAAATATAAATATGAATAGGATGGGAATTATGAGAGGCCACACTTGTAAAGGTAGTATTATATGCCCTAGAGTATCATGTGTATAACCATCAAAAGTTTTGTAGACTCTAGAAGTATCATGTGAATCTTATTTTATATAACCAAGATAGTAGAAGAGTGAAATGGTGCATGTATTTTCACTTGATCCATTATATATCATAAAACTATGTATGGGTTGTTTGTCAATATATGCTCAAATAAAGAGTGTGTGTATATTTGAATCATCATCAACAATTTTACTATCATCAAATGTAATCATAAGACATGGTAATTGGTTGATTTTAATTATACCAATGATGTGTAGACACTAAATCTGAATTATAATACCTACCATGGTTTTACCCTTAGTTCTTAGACCTTCTATTTGTTAAAAAGCTTGTGTTCACTATTTATTTATGCTTATTTTATTATCTCTTAGTCCAAACACTATTATTTTGATTAATAGGCCTTTATACTGTGCAAAATGCTCTAAACCTAATCACCATCCTTCTATGATAGTTTTGGACATATACATATTTTATAGCTTCTCAAACACTTGCATCATAGCTAGACATCTACGTCGACCAAGTGTCCCTTTTCCAACTAAGTGTCTAGTTCCCAAAATTCATCTAATTTTTAAATGAAATGTATCCTGAAATTTTGGCCTATGTGATTTAGTACAAGATATTTTCAAAAGGGATTGGTATATATACAAGATCAATCCTCATTCAATCCTCACCTAGATATACTAAGAACTAACAAGGTAACTTAACAAAATCACTCAATCAAGAATTCAAATGAGAAAATATGCCTTATTCAGCCCTATTTCCATATTAGGCATATAAAAAATATCACCATAGGTTTGAAGTACTGAAAGAGCATCCCATGAGCCATATTTTCCAAGTTACAAGCCAGATCACTCTATGTACTTTATTATCACACATTACTCCTTATGCACACACAATCCAACATGTAAGGGAAAACTAAATAATTTTGAGGTGCTCTTTGTATTAATAGCTATGTAGGTAATTCTCATTGATAGAGGGGTCCTTGTCATAGCTCGACATGATGTTCCCACTAACCCATTTTTCCCATAATCAATCCAAGGGTGAGGAAGCTAGGGGTTTGATCATTTGACAAAGAGTTACAACCTATGCATTCAATATAAACATACTAGAATAAAGGTGATATAAAAAATATAAGACTTAAAGTGGTCACATTTAAATCTAGTCACTATTCCATACTAGATACATGTGTCTAACTCATACATGAATGCCAGTGCAATTATTAGGATCTAATACAATCATATAAGGCCACATAATGCAAAATTATAGAATAAAATGACTATTATATAATCAAAATCTAATACAATTTTAGTCAATTTCATAGTAAACCAAATACGTACTTTTATTTTCAATTTTTTTCAATATCAATCAATAGATATACTTTCTATATTTGGCATATCTCAGTATTTGAATTCAAAATATTGTTTATCTGAGTTTGGAAATTAATTATCATGCTACATATCTATTTATCTCCATTTTACTTATTAATTTCTATATTTTTAACCCTAGATGATCTCACACATCTAAATTTAGGGTTAAACATTTAGTGAACTTGACCTCTCTATTTTTGTATGCAAACCCTAATTTGGCTTAGGGTTTTTGGAATTTATCATTATTATAATTTGTTTTAGATTTTTAATATTTCATTTATAATAAATGGAAAATGTTAATCACAAAACTTATTTTGAAATGGAAGTTAAATAAGAATTAGTCACTCATCTTAATAATAACAATGACTTAATGGATGCATTTTTGTATATTATAAGAGATGAAATTAGTAAGCATGCTAAGAATAAGGCTTACTCACTTAGTGATGGTGAATCCTTAGGTAGTACTACAATTGATTCTATAACAATAACCCTCCCCTTGATAACATCATTTCTTCATACTTCTAATGGGGGAATGAGATATGTGTTCACATCATTATTCCCTAAAACAAATCCTACTATTGCTACATATTACATGAGAAACATAAATACATCAACCCAATTACTAATTTAAATGCCTATATCCATTCAAATTATGTGTATACCTCCTTTGGTGACTTTAAAAACTTCAAATCTTAGTGATCAATATGTGCAAGATCTTATCCAAACTATAGTTTTTTTTCAAGCTAAGGTTACAAATATTAAACAAAATTATATGAAAGCACCTTATGATATTGACTCATAAGAAGTGTTTCATAACCCTCTTTCACCTAAAATATATTTGTACCCATTTCTAACTGATTTTATTTCATGTAAGTTCACATTTTATGATGGCAAGGGTGATCCTAAACACCATCTTTGATCTTTCTATGTTGAATGCCTTGATTATGCCTCCAATTATAAAATTTTGACTAAATTATTTCCAAATATACTCAATAAATATGATATAAGGTGGGAATTACAAATATAATCAGTAAAAGTAGTCAAACCTCTTATACATAAGTTTTTGGCATACTTCTCTATTAACATTACTAAAAAAGTTTCCTATGCCCAAATTGTAAAACTCAAACAAGAAACCAATGAACCTACTAATGAATGTATTAATATATAAGATAATGTTGGATAAAATGACAAATCTAGTGGTATATAAATAAATTTAAGATATCTTCAAGCAAAGTTTACTTTCCCCATTACACGAGTCCATTGTTTTTAAAAAGTTCAAATATTTTAAAGACTTATGCCATATTGTTCGTGATCATGAAATGAATCTTATTTCATTGAAAAAAATGTTTAATCCTAATTTGGATAGGAGGATATCCTACTTCGGTAAAAGGATTAAGGATATATAAATGATAGGTCACAAGGGTGAATATTATATCTATAATATGCCAATTAATGTGCTAAACTTAGATGTAACATATGCTAAATTTATTAAACTAAGATAAACTATTAATGGAAAATATAAATATACTAGATATATAAATGACATAAAATAAAGTACATAGCTATTTTTGATGCTAATATAGTGTTGGTTATGGTATAGGTAGGAAGTAGATAGGAAGATAGTTTTAGATTAGTCATCAAATTCTAGATCTGATGCCTCTGGCTGTCTATACACTTATGTCAGCCTGGGATAGTTGTGTCAATGTAAGTGTTTGAATTTGACACTAGTGTCCTATATGGAATATGAAACCAAAAAAGATGTGACCACCTTGATGATTCTCAATTTGGCTTCACATTTGATCTAGTGTATTTATATTTTTGGTCATGGATTGTTGTTCCTAGTGAAATGGAAAAACCTTAGCTTTGTATCTTTAATGTGACCTTGGGTAAAAATGGGTTAGTGTGCACATAGTTTTGAGCTAACCCTAAATGACCCTAATATAAAAGGGCACTACCTAAATAGTCAATACTCCAGAAGAGGGTCTCAGACTCATACTTTTCCCCCATGTTTGGGATTGTGTGTAAGCCATGTAATGTGTAAAGTAAGTAGAATAGTGACCTATCATGTAACTTGGAAAATATGACCTTATGATTGATCATTTAATAATTTAGACTTGTAGATGTATTGTACCTATAATTGAGGTGGAAATAGTAAAGTTTTAATCAATTGAGTGATTGATAGAGTGCTTTCTAATAAGTGCCTTAGTCTCTTTGATATTTTCTAGGTGAGGAATGAATGAGGGTTGATATTATATTTATACCAATCCTATTTGAGAGATGAATCACATTAAATCACTTAAGTGATATGTTTCATTTTTAAATTACATGAATTTAGGGCACTTGACACTTGCATTAGGTTAGGATAGTAATGTTGATGTTACTATCTAACCTAGACATTAGTGTTTCGGGAGTAGCAAAATATATGTAAGATAAAAACTTGTAAAGGTGTAATATAAGTACATTTAAAGCATTCTGGTCAAGATAGGATGTTTGTGTCATTAATATAAGGTTGGTCAGACTAAGAAATAAGACAAGGGGCACAAGATAGAGTAGATGTAAGGCTAGTAGAAGCATGACATATGTATAAATAAAAGGAATAACTAGGGTCTAAGTTTGCCAAGTGTATAAGATTGAGGTACTATATAATGACAAAATACCATCTACATTTCCCCTTATTTAATCTAGTAATGAAATTTATAGTTTAAAAGAAATGAATAAGTACCTATGTGTGTATACACACTTTGCATTTATTTGAGTTGAATTAGAGTACTTCACTAGAGTTGGGATTGAGTGATTTGTTAGTGACTGACATGTAACCAAGAGCATGTTACAGTATATAATTAGTGCATATATTCTCAGTCAAAAGTATTTGAAATAGATTAAAATTGAAAGAGTAAGGTTTAGGAGTACACCTATGCATAGATGTAACTACCTTGTCTATTAACAAGTTGTTTTTACAAAAGATGTATCATTATAAGGCTCTGAAACTGAGATTAGGATAAATATGGATAATTATTTAAATACATACATACATACATACATACATACATACATACATACATACATATATATATATATATACATACATACATATATATATACATATATATATATATACATACATACATACATACATACATACATACATACATACATACATACATACATACATACATACATATATATATATATATATATATATATATATATATATATATATATATATATATATATATATATATATAATCTTAATTTCCAAGTGTCAACTCACATTTGTTCCAAAGCTAGGGAATGTGCCTCTCTCTCTCTCTCTCTCTATATATATATATATATATATACTCTCTCTCTCTCTCTCTCTCTCTATATATATATATATATATATATATATATATATATATATATATATAGAGAGAGAGAGAGAGAGAGAGAGAGAGAGAGAGAGAGAGAGAGAGAGAGAGAGAGGCACATTCCCTAGCTTTGGAACAAATGTGAGTTGACACTTGGAAATTAAGATTAGATCAACCATGTAACCCAATGATACTCATAACCTAGTGAGTTTGGATGATAAAGTACAAACTAAAAACTTGGAAAGATTTCATGATTTAATTACCCTAACCATGCTAAAAAGTGAACTAACTAATACAATAGATTGGATTGCTAAAGTTTATAAATGTCCATTGGGTATTAGTACATGTAATAGTTTTAGAATCTAAATTTGATTTGGATTTTACAATATTAGGCACATGTTGTATAACGTATGCACCTTAAATTTGTCTCATGCTAAAAATATGTGTAACAATGTTACTATGTATAGAATTATACCACAAATGTGTGTTAGAATCATATAACTATGTGATTTTGTCAATTAAAAAAACTATGTAAGTGTGGAAGACATTATTCCCAAGCATGATCCCACTATATATAGATAAATATGAAATTGATATAAGTAAAAATGTGGAGGACATGTTTCCAAAACATTCCCAAACTATAAATTATATATGCTAAAAACTAAGGAGGTGTGGATAACATGCTTTCGAAGAATGCCCCCACTGAATATGTGAATTATAAGTACCATATTGAATGAATGTGGAGAACATGCTTCTAAATCATCCCCCAATAAATTTGAAATTATGAGTGTGTATAAGTCATGTCACCATGACATTCCCCCATTAAATCTATAAATTGGTGTAAGTACCATATTCTATGTGAGTGTGGAGAACATGCTTCCAAAGCATGCCCCCACTAAATCTTAGAACTGTGAAAATGTGAAAGCCATGTCAAAATGAAATTCCTACAATAAATATTACCAAAAATTTAGGTGAGTAAAAATATTACTTGGTAGTTATATCACCTCAAAAAGGTAAGAGAACTGTAAATCTACTAATGTAACCATGTAGCATATATAAAGAAATATGTCTAGGTAGATGTAACATTAAAGCACATATAACCAATGTGATCATATATAGGCCTAAGAATTATGTTAAATATCATTGAAATATATATATAATAATAATAAAATATCAATAATAAAATAATCACATACACAAGAGCACTCAAAATTAAGTTAAAAGGCAATGGTCTAAGGATATCACAAACAAGGGGCATGTTCAAATGCTGAAAAATTGAATGTATATGACTTAGTCAAATGTAAAAAAAATCAAGGAATGACATATTCAAATTTATATTAATTCAATTAGATATTAAAATGTCTAATAAATAAAACATAGGCACATGGGTCACATATAATGGAACATATGCAAACACTTGAAAAATCAAGGCAATAGTAAGGCAAAACACTTAAGGTAGTGTGTAAAGGAAAACATAAGCAACTAGCATAAACATGTCATAATATCCCATGGATAAAATGTGTTATAAAAAAATGTTAATTACATAGGATATAAAGTATAATAGGCATGTAAAAATACATATTTAAGCTCAAACATGATAGTGTAGAGTGATCATCAAATCATACAACTTGTGTGTATCAAGATCCTAGAAGATGGATGCCCCCGACATCCTAATGATGTTATTAGAGGGAAGGCCAAAAACTTATAAGTGTATTATGTATCTTTGCATGAATGTGTATGTGTATGTAGGAATAAATAATATTCTAGTCCTCAATATAGAACTAACACATAGATACTAGGAGCCAATAGAACATGTACATGCTGAAAGTGTTTTTGGATTTTTGAATGTTTTTTGATTTTTTTTAGTATTTTTGATGATGAAAAAAGATGATCCTATGATTCCATCCAATGGATGGTCATAGATGTCTCCCCCCATTGTGAACCTTACATCTTCAAGTTAGATCTTTCACGTCGGTTTCACCAAATATTTCAACCTAATCTAGATAAGAGTCTATCCTACTTGGGTAAAAGGGTTAAGGCTATTGAAATGATAGGGAACAAATGTGAATATTAGATCTATAATTGGCCAATTAATGTGCTAAACTTGTACCATATGTTGAATTTATTAAACTTGGATAAGCTATTAATAGAAATTACAAATATGATAAATATATAAATGCCATAAAATAATTACTTATCTATTTATAATGATAATACAATGTTAGATCTAGTACAACTAGGAAGAAAAGAGGAAGATAATTATGGATCAGTCATCAAATTCTAAATCTGGTACCTCTATCTCTATGGATACTTACATCAGCCAGGGATAGTTACATCGACATTAGTGTCTAAATTCGATGCTAGTGTCTTATATGGATTATTTAACCAAATAGGATGTGACCACCTAGATGTTTATGGGTTTGGCTTCACCTTCACTCTAGTACATTCAGATGTGGGTCATGGAATATCATTCTTGGTGAAATTAAAAACCTTAGATTTGCATCTTCAATGTGACCTTGGGTAAAATGGGTTAGTGGAAACACAATGTTGAATTGACCTATAATTACCTCATTGTCAAAGGGAATTGCCTACATAGCCAATACTCTAGAAGAGGATCTTAGAATAATGTAGTTCTCCCCTACGTGTTAGATTGTGTGTGAATCATGCAATGTATAAAGCAAGTACAATAATGACCTAGCTTGTAATTTGAAAAATATGACCTTATGACTAATCCTTTAGTAATTTAGACATATAGATGTCATGTACCTATTAATGGTGTGGAAATAGGGAAGATTTGATTAATTAAGTGCTTGACAGAGTGTTTTTTGATAAGTGCCTTGATATCTTTGGTCTTTTCTAAGTGAATAATGAATGAGGGTTGATATTTTATTTATACCAATCCTATTTAGGAGATAACTCAAATTAAATCACTTAAGCCAACCATTGTGATACATTTCATTTTCAAATTAGATGAATTTAGGGCACTTAACACTTACATTGGTTTATGACAATAATGTCAAAACTACTATTTGACCTAAACATTAGTGTCTAAGGAATATCAAAATTGGTGTAGGATCAAAACTTGTAGAGGTGTAAGATAAGTACATTTTAAGAATTTTTCACAAGTTAATATGTCTATGTCATCAATATAAGGCTGGTCAGACTAAGAGATAGGCCAAGGGTCACAAGATAGAGTAGATGAAAGGCTTGTAGAAGCAAGGCATGTGTAGAACTAAGAGAAACAACCATGGTCTAAGTTTTCCAATTTTACAAGATTGAGGTGCTACATAATAAAAAAATATCATCTACACAAAATTAAATATGTAACAAACACATCAAATACCAAGTTCACTATCAAACTAAGTTATAAGGTAAAACCTATAGAACCTAAAAAGGAAACAACTACAACAGTTAATGTAGTGTCATAATAAGCTAATCAAATTTTCTTATCCATTTCACCAGGGAGGTAATTTACATGCTTCCCAGAGTCTACATCTTTATTACTTATAAATCTTGTGGAGTGTCACCTCATATCTCACCCTTATACTACAGAGGTTGATATGAGTCAACTTCTACCCAAAAATATGATTCAAATACTTATTGTGCCTATAACCAAGGCCTTGGGCATTATAAAAACCAATTTACCTTGAAGCATAAGATCCAAGTCCTTATTGATGACCAAAAAAATACATTTGATGATCCTTCAAAGGAATTAGGCTCATAACCTAGTGATCACCAGAATCAAAAGATATTTAACAACCCTTTATAAGACCATTCTAAGAAGGAACCAAAAGTAAAAATGGCATATAATGCAAATAATCCTCCACCACATTATGGGAACCCATTATATGGGATTATTGGTACTTATAATGACATACACCTCCCATAATTTAAATACCTTATTTTACTTTTGAGGATAATGAGATTGTAGATGATGACCTAGATATTCATTCATTATTAATTTGGGTAGACCTTGATCACCAACCTATACACAATGTTACAATTTATAATGGTGATAGAGATAATTTTTTCACCATGACATTACTTAGGCATTTGGGATATACACATGATGATTTACACCATTCTACCAAAGTGGTTAGAGTATTCAATGGAAGCTCATAATAAATCCTTGGTGAGATTGACTTACCTTTATACACTGGCCCAATACATGGGTTATTACATTCTCAATTATACCATATATTAGCGTATTTTATATGTTATTAGGATGACCTTGGATATATAAAATATGTGCGTTAACTTCTACAACATATGAGTGTGTTAAATACATTCATGCAAATAGAGTGATTATAATTTATGAAATTCCATATGAGCATCCACTTGAACAAAATAAGTTTATACCTAGGTAGTTAATTATCAAACCTGATAAGGTTAATCCTCTATAAAAGGGTATTCAACATGAAATATCCTTTCCTAGGTAGCCAATACTTGAGAGATTATTGCATCAGAGATACATAGTGGATTCCATAGAATCCTCATCTACTATTACATAACATATTTAGTTACCCAAAGCAACCCAACATGTTCCTATTTTTATCATTCCAAAGAAACCACATATAACTCAAAAATAGGTTACATGAAACCCCATTAATTCTATTATTGCCTCATGACCATAAAGTCCTATTATACATATGCATAGCATCACATATCATCCAGTGCAGGATATTATTCCTATACATGCTCCTTGGGAGTACCACTAGTTTATTGCACTAGGTTCCCAGTGGGAAGACACCTATGACCATACCTTGAATGAGATCATAGGATAATTTTATCCTTTCAAATATTCTACTAATACCAAAAAAATTAAAAAACTCACAAATCCAAAAATATTCAACATTTCCATATCTTGTTATCTTGGTGGCATTTATGTTGTTGGTTCCATGTTGTTAGATAACATACCATTTATTTATATATATACACATGTTTCATGCATCTTTTAAGTGTGATACAAGGATACCTAGGCACATGATATATGCACATACAAATGTTGGGCCTTCCCTATACTCATAACATCAATACATTGGGGGCATCCACTTATTTGATCATGATATGCCCATGTTATATTATTTTATGATCATTTCCATTATCATGTTTGAGATTAAGTAATTATACATGCCTTTAGCCATGTGTAGATATTTCAAAGTATACTTAATATGCTATGTACTTAATGTTTTTTTGCTAGCACATATATACATGGACTAGTTTGATATGCTTATGTTGATTACTTATGATTCCATGTTTTCCTTTTTTTACTTCCTTGAGTGTCTTGATTTTCTTGCTATTATCTTGAATTATATTACTTGTTAGAGAATTTTAATATGATCCATTTATTGCAACCCCCATGCATTTATTTTCCTATTTGAACATTTGAATATGTAATTATTTATTGTATGTGGACATTTGAATATGTAATTATATACTTTGTGGACATTTGACTAAGTAATATCCATTTAATTGTGTGAGATTTGAATATGACCCTTTTATGAGGTCTCCTCAAACTATTTCCATTTATTTTACTTTTGAGTGCTCTTGTGTGTGTGCTTGATTTCTTACTGAGCTTGTACTGTTACTGTCTATACATCTTAAGACTTGATGTGACCATGTAATATTTACCTCATTGTTATATCTACTTAGACATAGTACTTATATATGCTACATGATCCACACAAAAATTATATAGTTATCTTATCCTTTTGAGGTAAGGTAACTCCTAGTTTCTACTCCTCCTCACCTCAAAATGGGGGGCATATCAGTGGGAAAATGTCATAGAGGTATGGATTCCATACATTTTTAGGTTCATATTTTAGTAGAGGCATGCCAAAAAGGCTTGACCTACTCACTTATTCAATATTCAACATCTCCATATTACAGTGGGGGCATGTTATGGGAACATATTCTCCACACTTAAACAAGTTTTAGATTCCAAAAATTTAGTAGGGGCATGTCATGGGAACATGTCCACACTTGAAATTTTTTAAAATGGTCAAATTTCATTATTATATGATTCAAATACATATTTGTGGCAACATTTTTTACATTGGTGCCATTGTTATACCCAACTTTCATCTTGAGACATATATGAGGTACATATGCCATGCAAAAAACACCTTCAATTTCAAAATTAAATCAACTTTTTAGATTTAAAATTCTACTATAGACTATTATCACACCGAGGATGGACTTATATGAATAATCTACTATAGTAGTTGGTTCACCTTTTGGAAAGGTTGAGGTGAAAAATCATTCAATATCACCAAAATTATAAGTTAGACTTGATTAAATCATCTAACTTCACTATATATAAATTATGATTTGATTAGACCACTCACACTTATTGGGTTATAAGTATTCTTGGGTTACATGATTGAGATATACTCAATGATTGTGTGGAAACTCACCTTTTTTCTAAGATAGGGGGAATGTTTTCCTCTAATCTCTCTCTCTCTCTATATATATGCACTTACAAGTTTAAAAATTATCCTAATATCAGCTCTAATGCTTCACAACAAAACATATCTTCAAATTAAATTACCAAAAGGCTAGATGGTTAAATTGATACATAGGTTCCCTCCTAACCTTTCTCTGTTTACTTTCAAGCATTTAAAATTATTTAAATTCTATATTATATGAATTGATTATATACTATAACATACTCTTGGTTATAGGTTAGTCATCAACAAAGCACTCAAGTTGGACTCATGCAAAGGTAAGGTGTGTTATACACTCCTAGTTATGCATTTATTTCCTTTAAACTAGAAATTTTAATTTGATATAGCTTAGATTTTAAGGTAAGAATTGTATGCTCAAGGGTAGTGTTTTTTAGATATTAATGGAGGACTATAATTATCTTGATTAGGCATTGGCATGGATACTTGTTGAAACCAAGTGATGTTCCCAAACCTATGGATGATGCTATAGAAGTAAATATAGGTGTAAAAATAGGAATGTATGCACTAATTGAAGAATAAATATTAGAAGATCTACCTTGAGTGACTTTATTTGGTTCATCTCTAGAAACATATAAGAGTAATTAAACCTTTTATAGATGTTCACAAGGATATTCCATAAATTTTTCTTCATCAGTCTCACCAGATTTTTCTTGAGTATTAGTTTCTAAAATGAAGGCCATAATGCATCCTTGAAGAAGATGCAAAATAAATAATGGAAGTTATTTTGAAGTTACATACTTAATAAAATTTGTAACATATACTTCCTCTTGTTCCCAAGTTATTTAAGATTAAAACATACTCTATTTTTGATAATGTTTGTATTGGAGAAAAATAGAGAAATGATCTAGTAGTGCAACCATTTGAAATAGGAAGGTCATGAGATTGGACATTATTTAGTATAAATTATTGATTAATTTGGAATTAAATTTATGTAAAAACATAATGAAAAACATGTTGAAATGTAATACAAGATGTAATAATGAACAACATAATTCTATATAACATATGGAAGAAACATTCATTTATTGAACCCCTTATTCATACAATACAAGAAAAAACCAAGGTATAAAGAGTGATCTAGGTAATAATTTAAATGATCGTGTGTGTTATAGGATATAATTTCTCATTCATAGATTATTATTGGTCCAATTTTTTGGAGCACTAACTATAGAGGAAAAACCATTCCTTCAGCCCATTGTCCTATCTCCAAGGGTATGGTGAGAATAACTTCCCTCGATGATATGTTCCTCTTAGGGTCACCATAAATAAAACAACTAAAAAGGCTTATTATGATATAAAAATGTAAATTATGTCTTTAAAATATACTATGAGGTATGGGGAAATTGAAAATCCATGTATAGAGATATCTAGGGATTGAGTATTGGGAGAGTATCCGTCACTTCATGGTACTGGTAAAACAAGTCACTGCTTGGCCAAAAATGATAGCTCTCTATGTAGTTTTACAAATTTCAGAATACAATTGATAAAAAAAAGTATCAATCAATATAAAATAAAGAGAAAATAAAAGTTGAAAGACTTTTGTGTATAAATATCAAAAAATTTCAACCCAACATTGAAAATAAATGCTTTAGTGTCAGATGTTATCTAGGGTGACAAGATAATTTCTTAAATGTTAGATTAAGAAAAGATTGACTCATGGTGTCAAATTTATATCCAAATTTTAATTTTATTTATTTTAGTGTCAGGAATTTATGTAAATTTGTATGAAATCCTAGGATAAAAATTAAGTAAACTAACAAACAATGTTCTCATATAAAAATTATAGGTTCACTTGAATGTATATTGGTTATTTTTATTTAATACAATAAATTACATAAACATAAAAATATTTAATTTGAATTACATCTACATAATATACAAAATATGAATGTAAAATATAATAAATTACATAAATTGAAATGAGCTATAAATAGTAAATTTTAATGAAATATCTAAACCTAGCTCAAATCTAATTTATGTCGACTCTGTAGGCTAACTATTGATGTAAAACTAGCTATAAAGATATGTAAATTATGCCATATCCAAAAATATAATTTTGTTGATGCATTGGGACAAGGCCACACTAAGGCGATTAGGGGCACAATGTATCTTTATTTGTTGACTACTACCATGTCTATGTTGATTGTCTGATTGATTTTTTGTTCTATGTACTTACACTTGGTTGATTATAGGTTTTGATTTACCACACTAAGGTGTTTGTAATAAGAAACCCTAGTTCCTAAAAGTAAACCAAATGAACATAAAATTCAAAGTGGGGAATCAAGTAAGGGGAATAGTCAATCTACCTTTAAAAAGTCCCACATAATTTGAGTGTTTCCTAGATATCCCCAAGGGCCTTAAGACATTGTAATTATCCCTCTTATTGTGTGTGTGAATATTGACATTTTCACCATATGGATGTAATTAATAAATTAAATTAAATTATTGATAATGGAATCCATTAACCTATAATAAAATAGCTTTAAACTTGACCTATGATAAAACAATAAATCAAAACTTGAATTGAAAGATTAGTGCTCTTTTTCTCAATATGTAATAGAATTTCCCAAGTGATTACCAAGTGATTGATACATGGTTTATTGAGTGGCCTTGATGTGTTTATATAGTGGCATATTTGAAAAATTTCTATTAACTAACTTTTATAAAAGCATAGGAAGGTTGACATGTAGCCTCCTGAATTTAAAAAGTAATAGTTGGAACACGGGAGATAAGGTTGTACTACTGGACAAGGTCAAGCTAAATTTTTTTCCAACCTAATATGTTATTATCAAATAAGGATCGAGGCTATTGTAACTTGGATGATGAATATGAATATTTGAATGATGTTTCTAGTAACTGTAAGAATTAAGTATAATAGTGAAGTCTCTCATAGAGATTACAAGTTAACAAAATGGTAAATATGCCAAGTAAGATAAATATGTAAATATTAGACATTGTCACATAATTAATGATTAAATTTGAGTGTCTATAGAAAGAAGGAAATGTAAAATAGATACCAATGCATAAGACCACAAGCATGTGCACACAAACATTAACTATTTTTAAGCACATGTGTAAGGCATTAAATATTATCAAACCCCCACTATGCATAGGCACACTGCTTGTAAACCTTGGTAGATTTGATTTCCATAAGATTTTAAATTTTATTGCAACATCTAAATAATTTTTCAACCACTATTTTTGATACGAGTGGTTAAAAAAGCACACATAGAGAATTTCCAAATATAGTAATGAATTTTGCAAAAAATAGGCAAGAAGACTCAACTAAGTGCATCATCCCACTCTTGCTTTATCCTTTCTAACTTAAGTCTAATATATATATAAATACATTTTAATCTAGATTAGTGTGTTTAATTTCATATTTTATAATATATGAATTAATGCATATTTTCCTAAATTATATTCTCTTAGATGTAATATAAGTAAAACATTTTGGTGAACTAGATCATTGATTTGAGCATGAAACCTTAGGTTTATTCCTAAATTAGGGTTTAGAATTTATCTCCTATTAGGGTTTAAATTTCAAATATAATTTTTTATTTCCCCTTGTCACATGTACAAGTCTGATTTTTTCTCTCCTTTGACCTAAATTTTGTTAATACTTTCATGCATACATCCTATGCCATTTAAGAAGGTTAGGTCTCCTTTACCTATACACCTAAGTTCAAGATTAAATGATTTTTAAATTTATTGTATTTATATTCCTTTGAGACAATCCCATCTTTGTGTTCCAACTAAAATGGTGAAAGTTAATAAATTACATGTTTCTTCTTGTATTAAACAAACATCAATAATGAACATATCATTAATGATGTTATACTTGAACTTGAAAATGATTAATTTGAATATAAAATTGTATGTCATGATAAAATAAATTGTAATGATCTTAATGATGTATATCCTAAATAGATATAAACACTTTCCAATTATATAAAAATAATTAATAAAAAACCTAAGGACATAAATACTCTCTTAAAGGTTTAAAATGTAAGGTTTGTTAAGAAAACCATATATAAGAGACCAAATGATGAAAATTTGAATGATATTATTCCACATTTTATATTATTATATCATATTATATGCATTCATACTATTATTCCTACCACTTTCATTCATGCGTCTACACCTATGGCTACACAAGTGATGCTTACACCTAGGTGTGAACACTATGAGGCATGATTTATTATTCATATATCTATGGATATACACACACAACATAATTTTATCCTTCATAGGATTACACCTCATGTGACACCTCTTATTTTTAATCAATCTAATATGGCTACTAATCAAGCACTTATACAACTACTTTTCAATCTTCAAGCCAAGGTTTCTCAAATAGAACAAGGTTCTCATAGAGAGGGTCATTTAAAAAAATCTTAGGAATTATTACACAACCATTTATCCTCAAATATTTCCATTTATAAATTTCCTATATAATTTTTTGCACTTAAACATACAACATTCAATGGTAAAAGTGATCTAGAACATCTTAGAGCCTTCTATGCAACATGTCTAGACTACACATATAATGAAAAGTTACTAACAATGATTTTTACTATAAATATTAAGGAATATGAATTTCAATGGTTTTAAGACCTTCCTCTTCAATTGATACATTCTTTGAATCCTTTCATTGACCAATTCTTCACTCATTTCTTTATCGATATTAGTGAGAAGTCTATGCAGGCTAGGATGACAAATGTAACAATCCTCTTTCTCTCTATAGATTAAGATATAAACAAGAGGTCATAACATAGAGCCTACATATACTTATAAAGTATAATGATAATATTCAGTGTGTATGTAGAGTGATTAGAAGGTAATACACACTCAATGCCAAGGGTATAAATTTTCAAAGCCTATGGCTAATATATGGGGTATGGTTATAACTACATCTCAAGATAATTAAATGATATAGAAATGGTAACAAAGGGGTATCAAGGATATAATAAGGAAAATGCATATAAGTAACTGATCAACAAGGGTAACCAAGATCCAAGATAACATAGAACACTAAATTAACAAGAGACAAATGTGATAATAACACTAATTATAAAGGTAAGTAGGGGCCCTATTCTATGCTAAATTATTTGGTATAAAGGAAACTAATGAGGGATAAAAACATACATCTAATTTAACAATAATAATAAAAACATATCTATAGAGTAAATAAAGGAAAGAGAATATAAATTAAGATACTTACCTTGGATTGAGATTTCAACACATCAATCTCCCCCTTGGCTCTAGTGGCACTTTGCAAGAGATATTATAGGATGAAGACCTCAAATGGAAAGAATAAGACTTAGATGCCCTTAGTTGGGAACTTCAAAGACTTGGGCACCTCCTTAATTTGACTCTTCTTATTGAGATTCAAAGACCTTAAGAAAGATTTGATTTCTAACTCCTCATTTGATATTTAAGTGAGCAAAAATAGATAAAATAAATGTTGTGTGTGTTTGGGAATGATAAATATGACCCGTATATATATGAATCTAAAACTAAAAATTACCTAGGAATATAAGTTTATGGTATCTACCAGATCAATATAATTGAATGGGACATCAAATAAATTATAGTTGTATTGGATAGGATAATATAGTAGGGAAGACATAGATAAAGCTCAGAACTATATCGATAAATAGGCAATAAACTATATCAACCTGACATATATAATAGGATTATAGGGTCACTAGTAAATTTTAATAGAGGAAAATGGAGAAGTAATATAGATATAAATTCATAGGAGATATGACAAAATATTATGCAAACATCTCTTACAAAGTACCACAAACTAATGTTACCTATTTCCCAGTGCACTTCATAGGATGTGAAATCAAGGAGATTGATGTTCAAACAAGTCCTACAATATAAATAATTAGTAAAGTGATAAATAAGAATTTTTTTAGGTGTATACATATGTCCCACCCAAATGTCATCACATGCCATAATAGTGTAACACATGATGGTGTTTTTGGAAAGATACTTAGCAACAAAAAATCATAAAGATGTTATAAAGAAAAATTGATAAATGAAAAATTGAAAGTGAAATATACATACCTTGTAATACATGTCCATTATTATAACCTTCATTGAAAGAAGGATCATGAATTTTAGATACAAGCTATAATTTGAATGCACCAATAATGGGGCTGAGTATGAGGCCTTCCTTTTAAGTATCCTTATTATCAAGAGATTATACATTCAAAACCTTAGGGTCCTAGGATATTAAAAATAAATTTCCAATCATGTTTCTAAAGTAGACCAAACTAAGGCCAAACACCTTCAATTCTATAATAATTTTATGTATGGAATTTATAAATATTTTGATTTCACTTCCATAGAGACACTACCTAGTTAACTAATTAATCTTACTAATTTAATGGGCTTCTCATATTCTTAATTCTACCTTGATTAAGAGATACCAAAATTTAAATTTGTCATGTCTGTAAGACTTGAACATTTGGTTTGAAGGATTCCAATAAATTAAATTCTTTCCCTTGTAGAAAAGAATAATGTGTTTCTTACCACAGACTTTAATAAAAATAATGAGAAAATTTTATAGTTATTATGAGCTTATGATTACCTCCTTTAGACAAATCATAAAAGGGGGTTTTCTTTTGTTCCTCACCCTTCATCTTACATAAGATGAAAATGTTATGAATTCCACTATTAAATTAGGGATTGTGACTCGTTTGGGGAAGTTTATGAAGTCTTTAAAGGAAATGAGGAGAATTTTAACCGCTCCCCACCTCTCAATTTTTTTAAAAATAGAACGCCTCTCTTAGAGAGGATGATGCAAACATCAACATCAACACATAATAATAACCAAGGATCCTAAATCTTGGGTCTTATGTCTCTAGAAGAAGTATAAGATCACAAGAATGTTCTCATTAAATAGTAAAAATATTTCACATTCTCTGACTTGTACATGAAATGTAATGATCCTCAAATAGTGGTCCAAAATCTAGTGATAAAAAATGATGCCAAACCCACATAATAGAAACTAAGGCCTTTAACTCCAAAAATCATGTTATTGGTGAAAGAGTAAGTTATCAAGCTAGTTTAGGTAGGTTTAATTAATCCTATAGACTAAACTATATGTATTTTTAATAATATACTCATCCTAAAAAATAATAGAAATATTAAGATATGTATTGATATTAGAGACATTAACAAGGCATGCCTTAAAGATGACTTTCCTCTCCCATTTATAGATGTTATCATAGACACCAAAGTTGGGTATGACATGTCTTTAATGGATGAAATTTTTAACTATAACCAAATCTAAATTTCTCAATAATATCAAAGTAAAACCTCCTCCACCACATCGTGGGGGACTTTCTATTATGTCGTCATACCCTTTGGTCTCAATAATGTTGGTGCAACTTAACTGCTTGACCCTTTTTAGAAATAAGAATTAACAAGAGTAGCCTAATCAAGTAAGGATTAAGCTACTCTGAAATTAGGAAAATTAAATGAATCTAAATTCTAGTGATATTCTAATAAGATATACTTAATCTAAGGATAAGCTAAATATATAAAGTACAACATTTAGTGTTTTGATAATAACAATATGAAGCAAAACTTATACTTATCATATACAATAATTATCGAATAGGTCTAAGTAGTACAGGTGCATGGATGGATTATCTGAAGATATGGATCACATCATCATATTATAAATATTTTCTTTATGCCAATTTGGACACTACCATCAAAATATGGACATTAGCATTGATGCTTCTATCCTAAATCTAATGCTTCTATATGTAGTGAAGTATAAGTCCTTTTATATAAATTCCACCTACATGTATTAGGTTTTCATGTCACCTTAAGTATTTTTTATTTAGATCGTATACATAGGTTTCAAGTATAAATATTTTTCTCAAAACCTTAATCCCTCTAATTAGGGTATTCTACCTTACAAAATAGGGGTTAGGGGGCTGAAGTGAAGTCAAGCTAAACTTAAAGACCCATCTATTAGTGAGCATTTCCTACATAACCAATACTTTTAAGATGGCTTCAGACATATGTAGTTCTCTTCCATATGTGGGTTTGTGTGTAAACAATGGTGTAATATGCTATATGCGAGTGTATGTAGTGATCTAGCTTTAAAATTGAAAAATATTACTCATGGGCCATTATTTGAATGATTAAGATATATAATAAGATTTATCATATGATTAAAATAAAAATAGATAAGAATATGGTAGTATTACTCAGTTGTGAAAATGATTTAGTGAGCTTGAATAGGTGATCGCTGGTAGTCACTAGATGAATAATGAGTGGGATTTGTTTTGTATTTATACAAAACCTTTTGAAAATAATATCATGAATTTTTAATTAAGATAAATAGGCCAATCCATACATATCAAATTATATGAAAATTTGATCTTTTATATGGTACTAACAATAGTGTTTGAATTGGGACACTAACATCGATAATAGTGTCTAGGTTTGGATAGTAGTGTCCTAGAGAAAAGAGAATTTATGAAGATTTGTAATTGAAAATGAAGGATATATACCAGGTTTTAAGCATAATGTGGGATACATGCGATCTAGGTAATTAGAATATTAGGGTCAAACTATAAGATAAATAATTATGCATAGTGAGATGGAGAACGTGAGTCTTTTGGCTACTAGGAAGTCTTGAACTAAAGGGTAGAGCCTTGAGTGATATTTTTAAAGTGTGAAAGACTATTTTAAAATGTAAATTATAGATTTATAATCCACACCCCCTTAATCAAGTAATACATATGGATTAAATTACTAGGTTAAAGGAAAATAAATGCAGATTGCAGTATGTATAACATACTTTGTTTTGATTTAAGCCCTATTTGAATTTTTTGTATGTGTATGACCTATAACCAAGAGCATGTTAAAGTGTAATTATGAATATAGTATAAAAATTGAAATAAATTTAATTACTTGAAATAAAAGAGAGCAAGGAATAAGTACACCTATGTGTCAATGCAACCATGTTTCTCTTATAAGTTTGCTTTGGTAATGATACTTACTAGCTAAAGCATTAGAGAGAGGTTTAAAACTAAACTTTGGATATGTAAAGAGGGAAATTAGAGGGTTTTCATGCCCCCAATATGGTATAAGGATGAGTTGTGCCAAGGTCATTGAGATCACTGAATATCAATCACACAACCCAAAAGTAAACATAATCTAGCCAATATCACCTGAGTCAAATGAAGTAACCATATATCCCTAAAAAATAGAAGTAGTTTCAAGGCCATCAAGGTTTCATAATATTTATTTAACTACTCAAGGGAGCCAACTAATATAGCAGATGAAATCTTAATCAATGCTTATTGGTAAGGTCAATACATGAATATTGGTATGATTTGAATAATGTATCTATAATTTCATGCTAATTTAAATGGCATACGAACCTATAATGTGTCTCAAACTAAATTATCCATCAAAATATAACCTATACTCCATAAACTATGTATAATATGTGTCATAAATCTAAAAAAATCTATCCCAAATATGTAAAAATATATGCCAAATATATAAGATTTTGTCACAAATGTATATCAAAATCTTATAAATTATATCAATTTATGCCAATTATTCCAATTTTATGTATGTGGAATAATGTATTTATGACATTCTCATACTAAAGATACTAAAAATAAAAATTTATAACATATCAGTCTTGTACATTTGACAAATGTCAATTAGGATCTACCCTTCAGTTTTCTACCTCCCTATTGTTGAAAGGCTCATATTTCCTATCTCACTATGCCTAAATTATTATCTCTCAATATGATCATATCATTCTGATGATCTAAGTATTTTTTACTACATATAATTCTTAAAACATAATAAACAACCTTCACTATTAATTTTAGATCAATACTTGTTTTCTAGGCCTCTAGACACTACCAACCATAGAGGGACACTACCACCTATGATAGTATATATATCTTTATCTAGTGTCTAGTTACCAAGATTCATCTAAATTGAAAGTGATTCTAAACCTATGGGTTAGCTTATTTGTCTTATTGAACCTTATTTTGAGATATTTTCAAAAGGTGTGGTATAAATACAAGTCTAAGCCTTCTCATTTATCATCTAGCAAATACCAAGAAAACACCTACCAAAAATAAATAAAATAAACAAACACTCTATTCTACCCTATTCCTCCATATTTTCATATCAAACATAGGATTATACATATTATAGATTTGAAGCAATAAAATAATAGACCATGAGTGATACTTATCAAATTACAAGTGAGATCACTGTATGCATCTTAATATAGTAAATTTCACCCTTATACACACACACTTTCCCACACATAAGGGATAATTACATAATTATGAGGCCCTCCTTGGAGTATTGGCTATGTAGGAAATGACCATTGACGTAGGTGTCTTTAGGGAAGCTCCACATTATGAGCCCACTAGCCCTTTTTTCAGAAAACTCATTCTAAGGGTGAAGAGCTAGGGTTTGATCAATTAGTGAAGAGTGACAATATGTATCCAAGATATGAGTAAATAAATATAAAGTTGATATAAAACTAGGAATAAATAACTTGGTCAAATATATATCCAATCATTATTCTATAATAAACACCTATATTATAGTCAAACACTAATGTTAATGTTAGTGCCTAGATCTGATGGGAGTGTCTGTGGTCACAAAAGTACAATTTATAGAATATGATGAATAATCTAGAATACTGATCCAACATATTCTACAATTGTTTCTAATGTAGATTTTTTTGAACACAATAAACCAAGTACCATTTTATTATTATTTATTGCAATATCTTTCAATAATTTGACTTTACCATTTATAACAATCTTAGTTGTATAAATTTAGAATATTATTTATCTAATTTTTATATTAGTTGTCCTTCTATATATTATTTTATCACCCTTGTGTTATAAATATTTATATATTATTAATCCTATACCCAATACCACCACTTCTAAATTTAGGATTAAACATTTGGTGAACCTGAACTTTGGGTCTTCCTTTACAAACCTAACTTGATCTATGGTTTCCAACCTCCTAGGGTTTTATATTGTTGCATTTTTTTTCCTAAATATGATTTTTATGTGGGCATAGTCTAGTTGATGTTTTTATCCTTGTTTATCTATCCTTTACATTATTTCATTTGGGTGTGTTTGTAAAATTTAAAATGGGTTAAAAAGAACCTCTTATTCCTCCTAACCCTAAGGAGGGTAATATCTCCTATCCTTATCATCAGGTCCATGCTATCACTATTCCAAGGGCTAAGGTGGCCCATACTATTATACCTATATTTTCTCAAACCCATCCACCTCTTACATCTCCTATATATGGTGTGTGTATTCATATTCAATCCAAAGTACCTAGAGTTTGTGATTGTGAATCCATCAAGAATCAAATCATCATTATGGGCAATTTAATAGAAGAGTTATAAAATCAAATTACATGCATGAAAATTCCAAAATATGCTAGTGTTAATAATGTGTTTGCATCTTAATCTAGCAAAGGTGTTCCAAACAAGGTTTCATATCATCGTAAAAAACTAAAAGATACTTCATCTACAACTAATGATTCAAAAAGTGAATAATAGGCTAATAAGAGTACAAGTGAAATCCTAAGAGAAATGATTTAAAATAAAGTGATTAAACTAATTCCTTTACATCTTATAAGGAGATAAAAATACTATGATATGTACAATAGTATTGAATTACCGATTGTTGTTTTATCTTGAATAACAAAATACAAAAGATAAATGATAGTGGTGATCATATCATTAATACATCAATAAAAAAACATACTCACATTATGAATACATCTCCTAAAACACAAGTGAAACAAAAATAAGTATGGGTGCCAAAGGATAATTCAAAACAAAAACACTTGTTAATTCAAAAGTTAGAGCAATAAAATATTCAAAAAATAATGCTACAAAAAGAGAAAGAATAAAAGTTGCAAAAATCAACCTCAAGATAAGAAAATAAGCATTCTAAAAAAAGGTTTTCTAACAAAAGAGTTTTTAAATCAAGAAATGCCTACAAAATAAAATGATACAAATATGGTTATTAAGGATCTAAACTTCACATCTATTTCATGCATAGAGGAACAATATATGCTTTCAACCTAAAATAAAGAAGTCAATGCAAAAATTACATATTTTCCTAGTGTGCAAGTCAAGATACATGACTCTTATCTATCCCATAATGAGATGCAACATTTTGACAATGATGAATATAATCAATAAAAATAAAATTTTAATAAGGAAATTCCATTATATGGTGAATTTTTTTTCATAAATGGATGCTAAAAATGATAAATCACAAGTTCAAAAACAACCGAAGAAGTTACATGTCCCCTGTAATAATGATTACATTGATGATTATGATCCTAATAATATAGAAGATTTGTATGATCATGATGATACTAATTATGCAACATATAAATATGAAACACATGATATAGAGCCTTAATAGAGGCATCCCCTTGATGAATAAATTAGATTTCATTAGCACTATTCCTTGTATATGCCTTCTTTGCTTATCCTCCCAAATATTTCAAAAATTTCAATTTTTTTTTCAAGAAAATAGAAAAACATTTAAATAATTCAAAAATATAAAAATATTCAACATTCCCCTATTTTATTATCTCCTTGACATCTATATTATTTAATTTATATTAGTAGATAGCATATCCTTTAATTTATACACACATACATGTATCACACATCTTTGAGTGTGATATAAGCATATCTAAACACATGATTTACACACTTCTAGATGTTGGAAATTTACTCTACTCATGTCATATAATACGATGGTGACATTTACTTATTCTATCGTTATTGATACATGTTACATATCTTTCACAATGTACTTGATATTCTATGCTACATAATGTATTTTGATAACACATATATACAGGGAAAAATATAACATGTTTATGTTAGTTACTTATTATTTCTCTATTTTTCACTTCCTTTAGTGTATTTCATTGATTCATATCATCTTGATTATGGAACATTTAAATATTTCCTTGCTTGTTAGCTCCCATGCCATTGTCTATTGATTGGAAATTTGAATATGTCATTATATGTCATCCCATTCAATTTTATGAAATTTGAACATTCCCCTTGTATAAGGTATCCTTAGACCATTCCTTTGCATTACATTGAGTGCTCTTAGCTTGATTGTCTATCGAGCTTGTACTATTACTCTATAGACATTACCATGATCTATATCATGCATATTCATGAATTTTTAAGATCACATACTATGAGACTAATTGATATATCTACTATGAAATGTTATCCTTATATGCTACATGATTCATACATAAATTATATAATTACCTTATCTTTTTGAGGTAAGGTACCTACTCATTGCTATCTCCCTCACTTCAAAATGGGGGCATGTCAGTGGGGACATGTCATAAAAGCATGACCTCCACATTTTCATAGTTTCTAGATATCAATGGGGTTATGCCATATAAGCACAGTCTCTATATTTTCATAGCTTATAGATTTTATTTGGGGCATGCCATAAAAGAATGACCTACACACTTATACACCTTCACAATTTATATATTTCAATAGGGGAATGTCATAAAAACATGACATCCACATTTACACACTTACTCAGTATCTACAGGATTTAATAAGGTAGGTCATAAAGACATGACCTCCACACTTGCACAACCTCTAGTTCAATTTCATGATTTAGATATACACTTGGGTTAGAATCCTATACATTGCACTAATTTTTCATAAATTTAAAATAGAGTTTTTCATATTTATGACACATATCATCTAGCTCAGACATATTAGAGGTGCATATTCCATGTTATTTCACTAAAAATTTCATACTTACCAATTATACTACTTACCAAGATGCACTGATTACATTGGGATACATTAGTATAGAGCCTTTTTTTACTGCAATAATGGGTTTAATTTATAAGTGAAGTTATTAAATAATTAAACCTCATTAGATTTATATATTATAGTGATTAAATCATCTAATCTCACCATATTTTTAGGATTAATTGATTAAATCACTCACCTTCACTAGATTACATATTCATAATTTAGTTGTGTGATTGAGATATAATGATTTCAATAGTCATGTCATAACTCATCCTTGCACTAGATTTGGGGAATAATACCTTCTAATCTTCCTTTTTATCACTCTAAGGTTCAATTCTAAACCTATTCCATCTCCAATGCTTCATAATGAAGCATATTTACCATGCAAAAGCATCAATAGGCAACATGGCTACATCGGCACACATGTGTACTCCTTCATTATTCTCATTTTTTTCAAGAATTTGAATTATTTAATATTTGACATGATATGCACTAATCTATACTATAACATGCTCTTAGTTAGAGGCCATACAGTAGCAAATCACTCAAAAAGGGCTCAAGCAAAGATAAGGTGTGTTATATACACCTAGGTATGCATTTATTTTCTTTAAACTAATAATTTAATTCTTATGCATTACTAGATTAATGGGGGGTGTTGGAATCAAAATGACTAGGGGGTGAATCAGTCTTCAATATTTTAAAAAAATCTTTCTTAAGTAATCATAGATCATTTAGATAAGCATGTTCATCTTTTGTAATCATAAGCACTAATCCACAAGAG